>MJUU01064998.1:64598-78576 GCA_002080025.1 Modiolus philippinarum
ACTTTGCTTAATATGTGTATCATGCTTTTATTTAAATTTGTGCTTTCTTAAATTATATATATATGTGTGCTATGAATTATGCTTTTATTTGCTTTAGGTGCTTTTTTAAAAAAATGTTTTGTGCTATGTGTTGTAATGTGCTGTAACTGTCTTGAATATTGTCTTAATTATGTACTGCATGTGCTTCTGTTTGTTCTTTTTAAGTTTTTATATAGACGATTTAAAAGCTCTTGAGAGCTTATGTTATATTGTTGTTATATATATCGTCTTTAAATAAAGCTTTTGAACTTTGAACTTGAACTTTGATGTCTTTTTATTATAATTTTTAATATTTTTACAATTAATTGGTACATCTTGAAGTGTCCTCAAAGATATTTCGACGTTTGTACCACACCATTATACATATGAGGGAAAAAATCATACTTTAAACTGAAGCAATACTGGGCAACACCACAATTTGTCAAAATAAGACATTAAACTCTTTTGTTTTGTCTCAAAGGAAATATTTATTTGATCCATAATTATATGTATACATGATACTCTACAGCCAATAAACAGTGCAATATATATACTAATATCTCCTGTGAAATGATACAAGGCAGGAAAATTAATTTTGTTCTAACAAAAAAAAACTTGATTAACAGTATTGCTTCAATTTCCTGTATGGAACATTATCCAATTTTAGAAGTTGTGGTTAGATTTTAAAAAGTTCATGCGGAAACTCATTTCTATCAGGTTGTGTATTTTGTCCATTGCACAAATTGTTTTTTATTTTTCTTCTATCTTCTGATTTTTTAAAGTAGATGGGTCGATGCAACAGTCTATGGGGCCAAAGGTCCTTGAAGGCATTTTACGTGCCCAGGTTTAAGACTTGTCTGACACGAAATTTACCTTGCATTTTATTGATATTTACTGTTTTATCTGATATCAAACCCCTTAAAATTCAGTATATTGCACTCAATGAATGTCCTTAGTTGTTGATTCGGTTTTCTTTTTTCGATATTTTTGATAATGGTACTTCTAATTGTAACACTGCTGATGAGAGGTAACTCTTTGGAACACGTGTACAACATAATGGAATTTACAGCTTCTTATGCACCTCAAGTTATTTTGTTTTTCGTTTTCCGATTTATTAATAAATCCAATTTACAAAAAAACTAATTATATGAATCGCATTACCTGATGAATTTCATTCTGCATCAACTTTCTGACTTCATGTACCTGAAGGAAAGGAAATAAAATTGGATGTATATTTTTTTTCTTTTTTCAATTCGTGCTTAAGCTCAGAGAAAATAAACATTTTTGTAAGATTTTCATACTTAAAACATTCTTCGTACATATTTTATGTTATTTTATCTTTCATTCAAGTACCTTTACCCGGAAATTTAATTTGCATTTTTTTGTTGAAACTAAGGTGTATCTTCCTCATGCAAAACTCTGTCCTTAGCTGATTATGCCTTTCTTTTAAGATCATATTGGTTATTTTTCTCTATCAATTTTTAAATTTTTAAACAATTTGAACTGATGGTATTCCAAAATATCTATCTTCACTGAAGAGACACAAGTTGTCGATATGGCCATATGCAGAAAATAATTTACAGTAAGTTCGGTATTTAGTTAATTATATTAAGAATTGAATAAGTTGTGCAAACAAAAAAAAAACAATAAACTTTACGTACAAGTTTTCAGTTGCCGAAACCTCAGTAATTGAGGACACGTTAGTTATTCAGGAACAAATATGCATTAAATATAGTCTCTTTGTTCAATTACCATTATCTAAATTTTTGTAAATTCTAAAACATAAGGATTAACTCCCTCCATCGTAGTTTTGTCCTGAGCAATATTTGATATTACTGATTATTCGGATTTCTTTTGGTTTTATGCAATTTAATCATTTTTGAAATAATGGATTTCCTTTGTTTGGGTTCTAGTGCTGCTGATGAGGAATTAATTTCCGAAATGGACATACAGCTCATTAAAATTATTGCAGTTGGGGTTAACATATGTGTTATGGTCTCATGTTCATTTACCCCATATCCTTTCGTAAAATATCTAACATTGTTTCCAGTTCATTACGTATATTTCTCACATCGAGATAGTTAAATTTTCACATTTTAAAGTTCGAGGTGAGAAATTATCGCAATAAACCGGAAAACAATGTTAGAGATTGTTTCTCTAATTTCTACTCAATTTATTTAAAGTAAAGCGATCTCCGTAGTCTCCAGTCTCAAGCATGCCGCCATTTTTTTGCAATCACCGTCGCTATAATCACATGTGTATCATTGCACCATTCATTGAAAGGGGTGTTGAACATAATATTTTTGATAAAAATGTCATATTATCAATAAATTGAGTTATCTTAGTCATAAAAATGCAAAAACAATTTCGCTAGACAAAGACATAGAAATAGATATATACCAATTTCCACTTGTTTAAGTGGTATTATAAGTGTTATGCGAATGCTGCCAGTCCTTACTTGATTTCTATATTGCTACAACAAAAACCGGTGTACAAAAATATTAAGTTTTGCTAGTATTTAATTTTACACCCTCTGTAAACCAGATAGCCAATATTTTAGATGAGCGAAAATGAGCACTTACTTAAGGGGAGTGGGTTATTACTTATTTTGTTTATTAAAAGACGGCGACAGAATAATGAAGAAACAAACCGCAAGAAGATTTCATAAAACACAGTCCAGAAAAGCAAGGAAAAAACTCAAATACAAAAGACGGAGGACCAACGACACGAGACACACACAAAACATACGATCACAAAAATAACAATAAGAACTAAGGCACTTAAACACTTTAAAGATCACTCAATGTATACATCATAATGTTTCTTGGTTGTTAATTTGATATGAAGTGCTAAAATAGTAAACACAGGTGCTGCACAACACGTAATGCATAAAAAATAGTAGAGTCAGATTCATAGGCATCAAGGAGTTTCAAGACAATGTATCAACAAAGGAGTCATTCATCATACCTCATAAAATAAACCAGACGAAAAGTATAAAGACCTAGTAAGAGCAAGGAAGAAATCCTTAATCTAATAACAAATACAAGAAAGTCTTAATACTTAGTATCAATATTAAAATGGGAAAATTGCAAAATACAAGGTAGTTTTAACAATAAAAAAAATTCCCCAACCTCATAACAAATAGTAGGTAGTCCCAAGACAGTGTAAACAAAGCATCTCATATGGTAAATTAAGATGTACTATACCTCAAGTTCAGCGTTGAGTTAAACTCACAGGGAAACATTTCTTATAAAAAATTATCAATTTGATCAAAAAAATTAGATGTGAAGAGACGGGGCTCTTTTAGGGTCATCTACTACTGAAAGAATGTTTTCATCCTTTGAAGAATATGGCAAAAACTCGACCGATTTACATTTAAATTTTATTTTTAAAAAAATTCTGGAATGATATGAAAATAATTTTATTCGATGTTTAAATAATAGATACCAAATTTACAAAATTTCTGCAAATGGCCATTTTGGCAACTCTTAAATGAAGGTAAAAACAAAACTATCGAACAGAATTGTCAATAGCCAGAATCCAAGTTTAAATGAAGCTTTAAACAGTGGTCAATTTTCTATATGCCAATGTCATGATTTAAAAAAAAGATAAGTGAAAGCTTCATAGAAAAACTGGAGGCCTGTAACTCTTCTATGTGTTGACTTTAAAATTGCTATATCAAGCCCAGTAAATAGACTTAAACTTATTTTAGTAGAATTAAAAGTCAAACACAAAAGGGGTTTTATCGATATATATACTAGAAATATATTTGACTTTATTAGAAAATAAATGGAGAACAAATGACTGGATTTTATTACTGTTACATTTTGAAAAATCTATTCACACTGTTGGGTGGTCTTTATATTTTAGGAAACTTTATTTTTTTTTCATTTGGCCCATCATTTTTATTAATTGTATCAAGGCATTTTGTTGTAATATTTCGGGTATTAAATAACAAAATACCGAAGTTACTGTTAAGTTATTTTCTGCATATGCATTGGGTATATTTTTTCTTAAAAATAAACATTGGGTATATTTTTTTCTTTTTTGCTAGAAAGAGGGGTTCGTCAAGGTTATCCTTTATTTTTTCATTTGTTTATCTTGGTACTGGAAGTAGTGCAATAATAATGGTTCAGATAATTCAAATTTTACAATAGCAAGCCTGAATTTTTATTGATCCGATATGCTGATGAATCCTCCTTGGTCTTGAATGGAGAAGAAAAATCTTTTGAAAAAATCGTTATCATTGCTTCGTTTGTTTTCGGGATGTACTGGACTCAAGATTGATGTACATAAAACAGAAGACATATGGATTGGAACCAAAATGGTTAGCATGAACACAATTTTGCCAGAAAAATAATTGTCATGGATTTTTATGGGAAATTTAAGCTTATTTGAATTTGGTTTTAACTTGTAAAAAGACTATAACATATTTTCAGGATTTTTTTTCTAAAAATCGGGTTTTTGTTCGATGTTTCAGAGAATTAACATAATTTGAAAGAATTAATGTGACTAAAACTATGAAACTGCAAATTTTGGCACAAGTGTTAACTGGCCTGCCTACCCCCTCCCACGTACCAAATGGTATCATGAAAGACATTCATAATATTTTCTTTAATTTTTTTGTGGAAGAGGAAATTACATAAAGTAAAGAGAACAATTCTGGTTAATGATTATAAAGATGTGGGTATAAACTCCCTAATGTCAAATCGTTTTGTTATAATTTGAAACTATCATGATTGAATTCGTTTGTTTGATCCTCAAAACTTTGAAGATTGTTATTAAATTATATCCAAAATCGGGGCGTTGATATATCAACATACTAAGTAGAAAAAAAATTCCTTGTATTTATATTTGCACAGAATGATACAAATAATAGAAAATGGTTCTCTTTTGAAGCGGTATTTGTTCAAAAATACACAATTGATAAAGATATGATACATTAATAAACACTGCATATACTTTATATGGTCTTTCGAGGTGTAATTTAACATGTTTGCTTGAAAAATAAAAAAAAATAGTAAAAGGTAGTCTCAAGACCAAGTCTAATCCACCTCACACAAGGTATACCAGGCAATCTCAAGAACAGTTGTTAGAAAAAGTAGTAGTCTCAAGGCAGCCTAAATAAGGCTGTCCAGAATTTTTCTTATTTCGATATCGATGATATCTAAGCCAATCAAATATCAACTGAGGTTATTACTATGGATTAGATCACAATAGCTGGTGAATGGTTCATTTCTAGTCCCATTTAAGGAAATTTGTCCTAGCTTTTTTTCAAACTGCATATATTTTTACAGCTAGTTGCATCCCGCAATTTTTCCCCATATGGTAATCCTTGATCTTTTTTTAACCACTGGGTACCATCTGGGTACCATCCTGCCTTTCTTTTGCAAAAAAAATTACTGTAGCCCCCAAATCAAATCAAATGGTTGCTTCTTTAATAACTACAGTGTTCACACTAAGCTTTGAATTTATATTCATTATTAATAAATTGATATTCAAATTCTTTGATATAAAACTACTATCTGTTGCAAATATCATGAAACCAACCACGATGAAATTAAAGCATAACTTTTAAAAAATTAATATGAATTATAAATAATGAATAACTCAATTCCAAACTTACTGTAAATTTTGTTTCTGCATATGGCATTTCGACAACTTATGTCTCTTCGGTGCAGATAAATTTAAACATTTGGAAGACCACCAACTCAAAAATGTTAAAAACTGATAGAGAACAAATTACCAATACGATCTAAATAAAAATGCAAAAATCAACAAAGGACAGAGCTTTGCATGAGGGAGATGAAATGAATAACACCGAAATGAAGGTTTCATTCAATTTATCTTTTTCTTGTTAGACAGCGCCCTTTCATGGTTGCTGCATTATTGTCTTCATGTAATATATTTGTTCACCAAATAACTAGTGATTATGTCTTTTGTAATTTTTAATGTGCGTGCATTTAGTGCTTTACTTTTTCTTACAAAAATTTGCTTGTTTGACAATATGAGATGTGACAATACATCTAATAGTAATTATAATATTAAAAATAAAAGACGTTTTAAAGTGTTTTATAAAAAGGATGCACTTGATGAACCTTGTTTAATTTGGAATTTAGCACTGAGGAAACCTTTATTTTCATACATTTTCCCTGTAAATATCCACGAAAAACATTTATTTGTTCTTTGTGATTAATACATAAAAGAAGTTGTAAATTTTGCTTTAGTGAAACGTGACATCCGAACATAACAAGAATTCTAAACAAAACTCGACATTTTCTTGCCCATTTTAACAAATTGGTGTCGACCCCTTGATGTATAAGGACTATTCATACACTTTGAATCCGTTAACATTGACGTGATGAATTAAATACAGACAGAATGTCCTCCAATATTTTAAAATGCCTTCCAAATAAAGACAATAATAATTTGAAACAAAAAGATCATGTCAACTTTTAATGCTTTATGAATATGGTTGACGGTTTACGTGTGGACTTGTTTGACCCGTTATCATAGTGTGGAAAAATCCATGTTTTCCGGTTTATGCCTCTTTTGGCGCCTGTTCGGAATGCCTCAAGCTATGCATCAATGTCACTCTTAGTGAGTAGAAATCAAACCAGCCAATGAAGAAACAGTTAGCCCGTTGAATGTCCATCAGGCACAAAATGATATAGACGTTTGAGATTTTATCAATTAACAACTGATCCGTCCTGAATTGGGTTATTTTTACGTGCGATAGACATGGGTTTCAAAAGAGTACTAAAAGCGGACTTTTCTTATTATTGACTCTATGAGTGCCCTTTGGACGTTTAAATGTTTTTTTGTCTTCTTTTAGTCCTTTTGTCGGGCAACGGATGACAGCAGTTGTAAGAACACTTTGCCAGATTTTATGTTTGTTGACGATCCCACATCCATGAGTTATACAACATGAATATAGCGTTGCTCGACATCTAGCAATGAATTTCGCTCAAACCAATGCTAGGGGCCACCTTGAACTTACTTTGAGGTATAAGCATAGCCCATTGTTGAAGGCCTCAAGGTGACTTCAAGATGAAGAACAACAATAAAAGCGTTGTTCCATTGCTCAGTTTTGCCATGTATTTTAGAGACGTTGTCTCATGTACATTTACTCCATATCCCTTCATTGCTTATTTTGGTCTTCTTGATGCGCTTTTTGGGGGGGGGGACAACGAACTACCAAAACTTTAAAAGAAGAATGTTTTAGCACAGTTCAACTATTAAACATCTTAAATCGCGTACCTGCTTTTGAGTTTGATTTTCGTTTTATTTTGACATTCTTAAAACTGATCCACTAGTCAAATACTAGTATTCTGTCATTTGACATTTAATCCAGTTGCATTTCATTGAGTGCAAACCGTACTCTTGTTCAGCTGGTTTTCTTCTCCACAGCTATTCTTTATGATCTTTAAAATTAATTTCAGAATATTTACCATATTTTGCGTATACTTTGCTCTTATTCATATTACTTTCAAAACAAAATATCTATAACTCTCAATGGTTTATTTCCTCCAATTTCTTTAGTCCAATATTTATCCGTAATATTACTTTCAAAAGAGAGTCTACATAGCAACTGACAATTTTTAAATTTCAGACTGTATGTTCCTCTAGTTTCATGCGTTAAGATTTCTCATGTTAAGTTCGTCCTGCGAATATATGTTCTGTTGTGAAACTCAACAATTTTCATGTTACATCTGCTACTTCCTGGCATTTCGATAACAACCTTGCACAAAGCAAAATATGACCTAAAAGACAAAATATAAACAGTGACCTTCAAGGGACCTTGACTACAAAAGAGGACATGGCTGCATACTTTAATGGATATAAATTTACTACACTACATATACTCTTGGTCATAAATATGGAATATTTTTGTTTAGAATGTCTCAGATATTTAAGGGTTGTTTGTTTTCAAAAATTCAAAATATCCTTTTAAAATCGCTGAAATTATCATTTAAATCATTCTTGTACACGATGGGCATCGAATATTGCATTTTTGGGAAATATTTGTATACCCAATATTTGATTTAAAAAATTTCCCATTTTCATAAAAAGGTGGGTTTCAGAACGGGTTGAAGGTATGGTCTGACAGAATCAGAGACTTTCGTACTTCAGAGTTAGAAAACAATGATTAAAGCAAAATATTATACTTCCATCCACACACTTTTGTGCATAATTCTTCCAAACTTCATATTTTGGCTCAGAAAATACGAATATTTCATATTTAGTACCAGGTGTATATACTGTTGTTAGTGATACACAAAAGTTCTTCAGTAATGTCTTCTGAAAAATAAGCATAATTCTTTATTTTAATATTTTCTTTTTCTGTTGACAAATTGCTTATTTATAGAAGGCCTCACATTTTCAGTACTCTCTGTACTTCAGGAGCATATTGCTTAAATTTTGACTGTTACACATTCTTAGTACTGTCTTGCGTTTTATAATACATTGCTTAGCTTTGAAAGGTTTTATATTTTCAATACTTTCTGGTGTTTAGCGATACGTTGGCAAGATTTAGATGTTTTAACATTCCAGTGATGTCTGGCTTTCAGTAATTCATTACCAGCTGTTGATGCTTTCAAATTTCAATAATGTCTTGCGTTGACCAAGACATTGCAAAACTTAAGATCTTTTCACATTTTAGTACTGTCTGGTGTTCACCAATACATCGCTAAGCTTTGGAGGCGTTCACTTTTCAGCAATATTTGGTGTTAACAAATACATTGCAAAGCTTTGGACACTTTCACAATTCAGTACTTAATGGCGCTCGGCAATAGATCGTCCAGCTTTGGATGCTTTCACATGTCTGTAATGTCTGTCATTACCCAATACATTAGCAACTTTTGTATTCTTTCATATTTCAGCGTTATCTGTCGCTAACCAATATATTGCCAAGCTTTGGTGGCGTTCACATTTCAGAAATGTTTGGCGTTAACTAATTCATTCCGAAGCTTTGGGTGCTTTTATATTTCATTAATGTCTGGCGTTGAAAAGCTTTGTATTCTTTCACATTTCAGCAATGTCTGTCGTTAACAAATATATTGCCAAACTTTGTTGTTCGCTCACATTTCAGCAATGTCTGTCGCTAACCAATATGTTGCCAAACTTTGTTGTTCGCTCACATTTCAGCAATGTCTGTCGCTAACCAATATATTGCCAAACTGTGTTGTTCGCTCACATTTCAGCAATGTCTGTCGTTAACCAATATATTGCCAAACTTTGTTGTTCGCTCTCATTTCAGCAATGTCTGTCGATAACCAATATATTGCCAAACTTTGTTGTTCGCTCACATTTCAGCAATGTCTGTCGCTAACCAATATATTGCCAAACTTTGTTGTTCGCTCACATTTCAGCAATGTCTGTCGCTAACCAATATATTGTCAAACTTTGTTGTTCGCTCACATTTCAGCAATGTTTGCCGTGGTGTTAACCAATTAATTCCGAAGCTTAAGTTGCTTTCACAATTCAGTAATGTCTGGCGTTGCTTTGAATTCGTTCACATTTTCAGCAAGCTTTGAATTCTTTCACATTTTCTGCACTGTCTGTTGTCTAGAACTTGTAACAATCATGACATTCCTTTCAGTAAATCTGTTAGGCATTAGAATGTCCAATTTTTTGTTCAGTTATCTGTGCAAATAGACTAAAAAAGGTGGCATGTATGAAAAATCTTTTAATGAGCTATTTAGGTAATTCAGTCTAAAGCAATTACCGATATGACAGGTATATGAAAAACGTATATTTCCATGTTTCATTTGGGTAAAATGGACTAAAACAAATGCCACGAGTTGTGGAAAGTGTCTATTTGTATGTTCTGTTTGGGTTTTAAGACTAAAAAATGTGCAGGATGTGAAAAATCTACACTTAGTTTTATATGGGCAATATGAACTAAAACCAATCTGTTAAGCATGAAAAATCTCTTTTTTTATGTTCTACTTGAGTAATACGGACTAAAAAATGTGAAAAATCTTTATTTCCATGTTCTGTTTGGGGAATACAGACCAAAGTAATGGTTATGGGTATGAAATCCTCTATTCCAATATTCTGTTTGAGAAATATCAACAAATATAAATATCCTTGGTATGTATATTTCGATGTTCTGTTTGGGTAATATATAGACAAAAACAAAGGCGTCGAATAGGGAAAAAATTAAGTTTTATTTTATTTTCTATTAGGACAGTATGGGCTTAAATAATTGTCCCGGTTCTGGAAAATTTCTTTTTCATGATCTATTCTTGTAATAGATATGGAGTAAAATAAATATCCCGAGACCGCATAATTTCTATTTTATTTTCTTATTGGGTAATTTGAAACAAATGCGCTGGATATGAAAAATTTTATGATCTTCTGTGGTAATCATGACTTAAACAAGCAAAATGTATGTAAATGTACTGAAAAATTGCCATAATCTATTTAGATGCAAAAATCTAATAATTTTCTATTTGGGTAAAACAGACTAAATGTGTCAGGTATGAACAATTTCTGTACCCATACCCCTTTTGCGACATATGGACAACTTGAATGAAAATTAAATTTCTTTTTTGTGATTGCCTTCTCTTTTGGGCTAATACTGTAATGTGTTTTTGAATAACACAAAAACTGCTTGTGAGAGTATATTTATTTTCGATATAAACTTATATTTCCGATTCCGATCGATTTTCGTGCAAAATACTAGGTATTCCAATCGAAAATCATAGTCTTCGTGAAAAATTCAAGGCATTCCGATTGGAAACTTTGTGTTTCATTCGTAAATGGAAATCCTGGTGTTCGTACAAATTACTAGGTGTTTCGCATTTTTTGTGGCAATCGAGTACCATACCTGATATTTTTAGTTAACACCTAGTATAAGTGGAGTTGTTTCATTTTATTTGGAACGACAGTATTGTATTGTAAGAGGTCAACAATGAATTAAGCAAAACACAAATAAACAACTCATTAATAATTGTCTGATATTTCTTAATAAAAAAGAACAAGAAATATAGTTTTGTTTCCATCTTGTCTACTTTTGTACAAAATCTTGATGCAGTTAAACCTGATGACTGATTTAGATAGAAAAATAACAAATTCCAAAATTGTAGTAAATTTTATTTCTGCATTTGGTCATCTCAACAAAAATCAAAACATTTGGAAGAACAAAATCAAATATTATAAACAAACTTATTTTCGCGATAATCGCGAATATTTCTAACACTTATTTAAATACAACAGAAGAAACGGAAAATCGCGGAAATTTGTAGCTGCAATGTTGTCTAGGAGAGACAAAACAACATGAAATAAAGTATCCCGAAAATAAATTGGTTACAGTATGTTGAAAGATTGAATAGCATAAATATCCTATCGGCCTTAAAATAACATGTAAATCATTTTACTGAGGTTTTCAGTCGGGAGAAAGGTTTTGTAGGATGGTGTCGAGCTAAATATTGTTATGTAATAATTTCGGGTATATAATATCCAGATTAGTATTTATTCATCTTTCTTGAATTATAGCATTTCTCGTGTATTGCAACACATTTCATAACAAAAATTCACCATTTTATGCCCCAAAAATAATTAAAGGTCAATTTAATTTTTTTTAATCCTCTTATCAGCTAAGGATGAACGTTTTGAAGGGGAAATGTACTTTGAGGGAGAAACACCTTTACTCTCTTAATAATTTTCTTGCTGTCCCGAGTTGCTATCGTTGTTTACGTTTGACTTTTGTCTTATTTGTATTTTTCCTGTGTAGTTCTCTGGCAGATTATGGCATATAATTATATAATTTCAGCCATTGTAGATGCTTCCTGTTGTCCCTTTTATTTCATTTGTCAATAATTTTCTGTATCGTTTTTTCGTATTTTCCTAAATTTTATTTATCTTAATTTCAAGGCCAGTGCAGTAGCTTTTTTCCTGCAATCGGAACAGTCTTATATCATTCAGATTAACACAATATCATGAAATAGCCTGAATACTTAGTTAAGTGTAAATGATTTTTCTTGAATACCTGTAGATAGCTAATTCAATAATATATGACTCTCTAATCCAGCAAAACCAAACTGAACTTGATAGAGAAAAACGCAAATGTTTTTAATTTATTTGTTTTATTTGTATGTTTATTATACTATAGGGAAACGGGATAGAGAAAGGGGAGGTCTGGGTGCCCATAAACCGGTTTAACCCTACCGCTGGCTGTTGCCAGTGCCGGTACCAAGTCCGGCTATCCCGAGTTCCTATCGTTATCTATGTTTGTCTTTTGTCATTTTATTGTTTTTCTTGTGCAGTTCCCTGGTTGATTGTGACATGTGATTGTAATGTTCGGCCATTGTAAATGTTTCCTGTTATCTTCCTTTCATTAATTAAACAAATGTACAGTTATTTTGATGATATGAAAAAACGCGCCTTGTGGAGCTTTTTTAGTGAAGAAAACATCAATGATATACTGAGAAAACTCAACAAAATACACTTTACACATTATATAACTTCATTAATAGGCATATAACCATACCTCTAGATATGTTCCTTACCCTTTGACTGACAAAATGCGCGCAAAATCTTGTAAAGACACTACAGAAAACTTATTTTACGTGTTAAGGTTATACACCATTTTAGGTTGGATTACAAAAACAGGATAACAGTAAACACCTACAATGGCCAGGAACTCGTGACAATCACATGCCACAATTTACAAGCAAACTGCACTAGAAAAACAATAATGAAAACAAGAGACAAACATAAATAACGATAGGAACTCGGGATAGCCGGACTTGGTACCGCCACTAGCAAAAGCCAGTGGTAGGGTTAAACCCCCTTTTTTCTCTATCCCGTTTCCCTATAGTATAATAAACATGCGAATAAAACCAAATACAGGTAAACTACTAACTCAATGACCCCTACCTTGGAAAAACGTAATTTAGAAAGATGGGTCAAAGAGTGCTCGCCGCTAAACTGCCGGCTACCTCAAGGAACATAGTCTGCTGGTAAAACACTATCGCACTACGGAAGAAAAATCAAACAAATCAAACTCAAAACTCCCCGAAGGGTTTGGTAAAGAGTCGTCATGTATTTCAGTAGACATCGGCAGTATCAGTGAGAGGCCAGTATATATGTAAAGTCTTCAGGTCACTGGAATCCAAAGCCAAGTTAACGGATTTGTCCAGAATATCCAGTCGATACCCACTATAACGTCCAAGCTTTTCTGGATTATTTATCAGTTTCTGACATTTTTTTACAACATTTCCATAAAATCGAGGATGAGAAATGCCCTTTGTAAATAGCTGTTTACGAGTCACGTCATCTTTCCATCACTTTATGTTTGCTTTTCCAATTTACAGCAGAAATAAAAATATATATAATGGCTCTGAACTGGCGATTTCGCTGTTACTTCCTGCTGACAAACTTCCATCTATCCGGTAAACTCGATTAAAAATGTGCTCTGCAACAAAAAGAATAGCATTACTGCACACGCCATAAACTTGAATAAACAGCACATCATGTAATTATTTTTGTTTTAATAATTAATATCAGCGAATATATCTCGCCCGTATGACTATAAAAGTCGGTTCCCTCGCCGCCATTTCACATAAACATCATCTATATCTGACAAATGTCACCCGAGAAAACCACAAGGGAAGATACCTATCTGGACATTATCTGTATTGAGGAATCAGTCGACATTAACAACACCTTCTATTTCCATTATCTTAAACAGGGAATCAGTCGACTTATCCAATATATGATATACTCAAACTGGGACAACCAAAGAAAAGGAATAGATTATTATACTGTTTTTATGAAATGGTACAATTATCAATAATTAAGGGGAGCGGTAATCAAAACGCTTCTTTGGAGCCAATGCAGATTAAACCTTTTTATTGCAAATATTTTATTTTTATTTCTATTTTTCTTTTTTTTTTTCTTTGACTCATTTTATTGTTTTTGGGGGGTTTTTTGTTTTGTTTTTGTTTTTTTT
>MJUU01064999.1:39085-54119 GCA_002080025.1 Modiolus philippinarum
TTTTTATTTTTGTTGATTATTTTTTTTCATTATTATTATATTTATTTAATATATACATTTTTTTGTATATCTATTTTTTCATCTATAATTATTTCATTATTAATTATTATTATCATTATTTGATTATATATTTTATTTACATTCTTAATTACTTTTTTACTTTTCTATTTATTTTATTTTTATTTACTTTATTATTATTATTTATTTATTTATTCATCTAGTATCATAATCAATATTTATTATACTTAATTATTTTATTTATAATTTATTATCTATATTTACTATTATATTATTTTATTTCTTTTATTATTATTTTATAATCCAATTATTAGTTTTATTATCTTCATTTCATTTCTTTACTAGTATATTTTCTATTGTTTATTTATTTTTTTATTTATTATTACTTTTATTATTATTTTATTTACTTTTTATTTAATTTCTATTTTATCTTTATTATTTTTATTTTTTATTTTTATTTTATTATTTTTTATTCTTATTATTTAATTATTATTTTCCTTATCTCTAAGTTAATTTATTGATATTCTTAATTAATGTTTTATTTATTTTATTAATTTTTTATCATTACTTTTATTATTATTTTATTTGTATTCCGTTTTAATTGATTGTTTATTATTTATATATATTTTTATTTATTTACTATTCTATTATTTATCATTATTCTTATTATTCTTTTATTTTTGTTGATTATTTTTTTTTCATTATTATTATATTTATTTATAATATAAATCTATTTTTTTATCGATGATTATTTTATTATTAATTATTATTTTCATTATTTTATTATATATTTTATTATTTTTCGAAGTTTTAGACTTGCTTTCATTTTTTTTTAGTTATTTTTTGAATGTTATTTTCATTTGGCTTCTTATTAAAAGTCCAAACAGCTGTATCTGACCTGAACTACTGTTTGGTTTTTACCCAGTTTCTAAACCTTCTACCTTAAGTGCTTTAATGCTGTGTTTTGCTAGATCTACTGTAGTGTTATTATATTCGAGATATTACTTAGGTCGCGCTGTATTTCTCCAGGCTTGTGATGGCTATAACTGTAACATTATAGGCTGCATTATCCCTTTTTCCTCCTTTTTTGCTTTTTCTTTTTTCTTCTTTTAGTCGTTTGCTTTCTTTTTTTTTTGCCTCTTTTTTTTCTATATCAAAGTTCAATGGGGGTTTGTAATGGTGTCGAGTTTCTTTGCAGAATTCTCCTCTTATATTTTTTGCGATCCTTCGTCACCTGTTTGTTCATTTGGGCCAATTCGGTGCACGCTTCAGAAAATTTTCTCTTTTTGGCAAATTCAGGCCGATTCTTTATTTCTTGACAATCTTCCATCTTTTTTTGGGGTTTTAGATTCATGGTGTTGGTCTCGATGAAAGGGAAATCAGGACAAATTTTCCGTTGATATCTAGGTTTCTATTTTTCCAAACTGTTCTTAGTGATTTAAGAAGAAATTTCCGATATTTAGGTTTCGATTCTTCCAATTTTTTCGCAGGTTTTAGATCCAGGGTTTGGATAGGTTGTTTAGGAAGAATTTTCCGATAAGCAGGTTTCGATTCTTCTTTTTCTTTCACATATTTCTTCATTCCAGTTGGAATAACGACGTACATATAGATACACGACATGGTGTCCGTTCAAGAGTTGGAATTCAACTGACATGCATGTTCTTTTATGCATCCTCGTTGGCGAGTTGCTTTTCACCGGGAAAAATGTGACTTCTGACACGGAGTTTGTCGGGCGTTTCTTGTTTCATATCCAATAACTAGTATCCATGAGGATCAGAAGTGGCAGCTGCAAAAGCTTCCAACAAAAAACTGGGATTTCTAGGGAACATCTGTTGAGCTAAACTGTTAATCTGTGAAGCATCTCTTGGATTTCTAAAGACCACCATGTAATGGACATTCAAACTGATGGTTCCATGATGTTTTCCTTTATGAAATAGATTCTGCACGATATACATCACACTGATGTTCCGATGATGACTCTTCTTGGTAAATAGAGGAGCAATCCGGTCGTCGGTCTCTGCCATTAAGTCTTCGATGATGACTACATGTCTCTCTTTCGGGTTCAAAACATCGAGGTTAGGTAATCCTTCATAGAGGTCGACACCCTCTAGGGTATCATATAGGGACTGTTATTCACCAAAACGACAACAAATATGTTGAGCAGGGAGAGACATCATGCAACGAATACGGTCACAAAGCGTTTTGCGAAATATGATTTTCCGCTTCCGGTGGATTCGGCAATGACACCGGTAAACGGATGAATCAATGGCATGAAATGAGTATAATCAGGTCCATCGGCACAACAAAATTAGTACGGATGGTCAGGTGGCTCGATCTATAATTTCTCGTTTTCATGATATTGTTTCTTCTCGTTAGTGCGACGATGAGCGTATAGCTCTTGCGAAAGATTTTGATAGGTATCAGAGTATGTCTGTATCTCTTGAAGGTGATCTCGGTAGGTATCAGGGTAGGTCAGAAGCTTCCGAGGGTGCTCTCTGTTGATATACGGATATAGTTTCTGCCAGATTTGGACAATATTAAGGTATTCCACCTGTTTTTGATTCAAAGTTGACACCGACTATATATGGTTTTGATCTGGGTATTTGGTCCGAACGTGTCGTTTTAGGTCTTTTGACCAAACGTAACCTTTCTGAAAGTATAAACACGTGTGCTTCATATCGAGCTTTTTTGACAACTGAAGACAAATCAACTATTTTTTGTATTTATATATCAATTTAAATAATAGAAAGGGTATGACTGCTGAATTTATACTGCGCCGCTATTCGCAGCGTGCAAATAATACAAATATAACTAAACATCAAAACATAACGTAAAATCCAAAATGAATTGACAAAAAGTGTGACACCATATTGTCATTGAAATGAATTGAAATGAAAACAGACATGAAATGATAAATACCGGGATAAAGTGATACAAAACATCAAGCAAATATGAACTGTTAGCTGAAATTACAACATCATACTTTAAATATGAACATAATTAAAACAAATTATGAAACCAAAAGTGAACTTAGACATCAAAACACAATACCAAACTTTATAACATCAATATTAAATGAATTAACAGGTGAAACATAATGACATTCATATAAACTGTTACATGAAAACTCAACATAAAACGTTAAAGTGACCACAGATACAACAAATTATGAAAACAAATACAACAAACTATCAAAACCAAGTCCAACTTGTACATGAAGATTTAATATGAAATGTAAAATATGAACTAATTACAACAAATTATGAAAATAAATGTGAGTTTTGATATCAAGACGCAATACGCATGAACCATCAAACAACAAAGTATGTAAACATATGAACATTGAAACCAAAATACAACATGAAATGTAAAATATGAACTCAAACAACAATACATAATGATATTAAAAGAACTGTTACGTGATATGTTAAATGTGAACAGAAACACAACTAAGTATGAAACCAAATGTGAACTTTGACACCATAAGACAACAAACTACATTAAATATGAATACAAACAAAATAAAGCACGACAACATAATGACACCGATATGAACTGACAACTTAACATGGAACATGAAATATGGACATAAATGCAACAAAGTTGGAAAAATAAACTAAACTTGTATATGAAAACACAACATGACACATTAAATATGAACATTATTACAACAAACTATAAAAATAAATGTGAACTTTGATATCAAACACAAACTGAAACATGAAACATCAACATCATTACAACAAAGTATGTAAACATTGACACGAACGTTAACATCAAAACACTACAAAAACGTTTACTTTTCTATAAAGTGATACAAAACATGAAAACATATCGATATATATGTAAATAAGCTGAAATAAAACATCAAAATTTGACAAAAGCGCAGAAATTATACGTCATATTGGCTTAGAAGCGCCACAGCGCAGCAATTATACGTCGTATTTGGCACAGAAGCCCCAAAGTGCAGCAATTATATGTCATATATGGCGCAGAAGCGCCACAGCGCAGGCATTATACGTCATATATGGTGCAGAAGTGCCACAGCGCAGCGCAAGCGCAGCAATTTAACCTCGTTTATGGCGCAGAAGCGCCACAGCGTTCATTTTTTGTGTTCATTTTTTATGTTGCATGTAGTGTTTTCTATGAATTTAATGCCGTTTTGTGGTCTTTATCTGCCTTTTAACGGGTTTTTGCTGCTGCTGCAGCGGCATATGCAAAGTATAATTGCTGCGCTGTGGCGCTTCTGATCCATAAACGAGGCTAATTTGCTGCGCTGTGGCACTTTTGCGCCATATATGACGTATTATGGCTGCGCTGTGGCGCTTCTGCGCCATGTATGACATATAATTGCTGCGCTGTGGATTTATGTATGACATATAATTGCATATAATAACATATAATTATGTATGACATATAATTGCTGCGCTGTATTATATGTATGACAGATAATTGCTGCGCTGTGGGGATATTGACAAGATACTCTGCTTGCATCCGTTAAATTGGTTTTGAGATCTAATGACCTGAAAATTTTACATGCATACTGGCCTCTCACTGATACTGCCGATGTCTACTGAAATATATGATGATTCTGGACTAAATCCTGTGAGAAGTTTTGAGTTTGATCTTTCATCCGTAGTGCGACAGTGTTATGCCAGCAGACTAGGCTCCTTTAGCTAGCCGGCAGTTTAGCGGCGAGCACCCCTTGACCCATCTTTTAAAATTACGTATTGTTATATTCTCTCCTTTCAAGATTGTGCTCATGGAGTTAGTAGTCTACCTGTATTGGGTTTTATTCGTATGTTTACTATACTATAAGGAAACGGGACAGATAAAGGGGAGGTTGGGTACCCATAATACGGTTTAACCATAACGCTGGCTTTTGCTAATGCCGGTACCAAGTCCGGCTGTCCCGAGTTCCTATCGTTGTTTACGTTTGTTTTTTGTATTTTTATTGTGGGCTTTTTTCTTGTGCAGTTAATATTTACTTTGTGGTATGTGGCTATGTTTTTCGGCCATTGTAGGTGTTTCCTGTTATCTGTTTTATTCTATTTTTAATATCTATCTACGTCACTTTACGAACTAGTCAATTGTTATTTGGCTGATAATTTCGTTTATGATTTATTGGGACAAGATGAAAAAAATTAAAAACATAGTGACGGTTCATGTTTGGTGAATAACAAGTCGTTCTGAATTGTAAAAAACCTTGTTGCATTTCTTATTAATATTTATAGAAGTTTCAATATTCAAATTAGATTGAATTTGTTTTAATCATAAGTGACTTTACTTACACTTTTTGTTAACAAATAAATAAAATGTATCTACCTATAATATCAAAAAATTTGGCATGTCCGTTATTTCATAAACAATAAGCATTTTTAAGTCCCCGCAACTAAATGTCGGGGGCATATTGTTTTATCGGTTTCAGAGTTTTCTAGATGGTCTTTGCAAATGTTGTTTGCATTTTCAAAGCCTTATAACAGCAACATATAGGCAGGTTATATCATATTTCTTTTCATTTTGGAACATACAGAGTAAAGAAAATAATATATCTAAAAATAATTTAGAAAATTCTGTCTTAAGGTAGATAGACACCTATATTCACATCCATGAGATTTTGCTAATATTGGATAAATTGGAGAACCAATCCTACCAAATCGAAATCTGTAATAAAAAGTTTGAGTCACCATGCTTATTTTTTCTTATATTTAGGTCAAAGTTTTCTCATTTTTAGCAATTTTTTTACCTAAATTTACATAGAATGCAAAGGGAAAATATGGTAAGGCAATTTTCAGCTTAACAGAAATGAATCTGTTACAAATGTATTCAAGAGAATTTTCTATATTTTTGAAAATAGATAGTTTATGATCAGATCTATTGATTACAATGATAAAATCTATTTGTCACCATGCTTTTAACGAAGTGTCTGGATAAAACATTATTTACGGGAAAAGGTAAGTAATTCGCGACAAAAAGGACAAAAAATGACGTTTCACATCTGTCAGTCTATTACGACGTCACAAAGGAAAAGCTGTCATGATAGTGTTCTAGCCCAAAAATCAAACCTGACCCGTATCCGACTCTTTATTTTCTAAATGCGCAAATGAATTGCGCAGCGCACCAGTCTTTATCTACCTTAAATTTCTGTAAGGCTCCATCTAACTTAATTGTTCAACACATCAAAACAACAGCAGCTTTAAACTCACATACACGGAAGATTTTATATTAACATTAATAATAAAACCATTATTTTAACGTTATTGATTCTTTCTTTCAAAAAAATACGTGTATTTCTATGATGTTTTAAAGATATGTCTACGCGAAATTTTAAAAGTGTTCTTTCATAATCAAGTTGTCTTTTATTTCCGCAGGTAGATAGAAATCAAATGAATTTCTTGAACTCCCTTTTATTATATTAATGCTTGAAAAATATTGCATCTTCAACCATTTTTAATATGTTAAGGAATTATCAAAACCAATTTACCGTTTTAGAAACTAAAGCATAGTGGGTGGATCGTACACAAAAATATTTCAATTGGTCAAGAATGTCAAATAGCTTAACGCTTTTGGTTTGAAAATCGATTGTTCGTACACCAAAATTTGAAATACAATCACTGTACCCACAATTCCTCAGTTTCAGAAACAGCCAATTGTCATATTGAAGAAATGTTTCACGTACCGACGCAGAATCCCAATCTCTTGCATCTGGACTGAACCAATAACATGACGACTGAAATTTCAGCCAACCATCTGTACATCCACTTGCGTAACCAAATAAGAAAACTAGATGCAAAAAACATGTGCATGATATCTTCATATTTTTAATGGAGATGGCACCTTCTATGCTTATTCATTTGGATATATATACAATGTATTCGTCAACTCAACATCGTTAGATCTGAAATTTTTTTTTCAACAAATTGTTGGTAGTTTCTGTCGGATTTAAACCATCGATGTTGTACATGTAACATCTATGACAACACTTCATGTACTGTTTACTTTCTCAAGGGAAACAGGACAGCGAAAGGGGGTTGGTACCAATAAACCGATAAAAAAATTTCTGATGCCAGTACTAATGCAGCTATCCCGGGGTCTTATTGTTGTTTCACGTTTGTCTTTTGTTGTTTCATTTTTTTTTCATTTGCCTTCTCCATTTTGGTCTGTGATTGTAATTCCCAGCCTGTGTAGGCTTTAACTGTTATCTTTGTTATTTGACACTATCATCAGAAATGAGCTGCTTCTTTCCATACATGTAGGTGTCTATTTCTTAGTGTATTACAGACAATTCTTGTTATATGTCATAAATATATAAGCTCAAAATATGGAGGTGTTTAAAGGGTTCTACAGAAACAAGCACGACCTTATTAGAAACTCGAAATATTTTATTTCCAGAGAAACAAATGAAATTTATCGTTCAATACATGTAAAAATATTATTTTCGGTAAATTGTCCCTTTAACATACCTGACAGAATTAGATATATGAACATTCTGCAGTTTGTGTCTCCTTTACAATTGCTTTATCTGTTAAGGAGTTAAAGTTTATCTATAGCTTTAAATATTATTGATAAGATAATTGGTCTATTGATTATTGTATAAATCACAAACTATATGCCATATATTTTTTTTATTTTTAGTGTCAGAATATCTTTCTTCAGTATACGACTTCCAGTATGAGATCATAATCACACAAGAAAATAAGCATTTGATTTTGTTAACGCAGCCAACAGTGGAAGACTCATTGTTCTTATTATTGTTTTCTGCACTAGAGCAATTTGATGTTAAAGGATTAACACTAGTTGATAAGATCTAGATTATTTTATCTTATTTATTTATTTGTTGATTGTTCTTGGATCCAAACTTAAGCAATACTTCAGCATAGTCTGGGAGCTTTATTTGGAAGCACTTTTTGTTGTTTGATTTGCCGTTACAACCTTCTTTAGAAATTAAAACAATATATGTTGAGAAACAGCTGAATACCGTTTAATACATAGAAATATTAGATTTTCGTAGCTGTCATACTTCGGACCAAACAAATTAAACACTTACCAATCATATACACAGTAGGTATTGTCGTCCCACGTACATGTAGGTGTGCTAGCTATTATAAAATATATTGTCCTGTTTTTTTTTCTTTTTCGATTGTCCCGGTTTCGACACGAATAATGTTGTAAGGCGTAAACATGCATGCGCTTTCATCATAATTCTTAAGATAGATCGTTTTCCTTAAATTTGGATAGTTAGCATATATCAAACTACACCTTCTCAACCTCTCAAATTCACAAGCGCATACTTGAAATATATACAATTAAAATACAGTTTTTCTTGATAACTAGAGCACAAATTTTGAAATAAAACCATTGTGAGTATCGAATACTAGCGTTATTTATCACCGAACAAGCATTGATTACCAAACAAGCATTGTTTATCACTAAACAACCCTCGCTTTGGTGATTTTCTTCATCTTTTCTATCCAAAAGAGCTCGTAATTAAGGATAATTTAAACACTTCCACATCGGCCTCGTTTATTGACTTTCATCCTGAAATTGACAACAGAGGTACCCTACAAACGATATGACAAACGTGATGACTTCCCTTTTCCAATACTCAACAACTTCCCCTTTCTTTGTACCAACATTCCAAAAGCACCGGAATATGGAGTTTACATCTCCTTACTCATTCGCTACTCAAGGGCCTGTGGTCGATACAATGAGTATCTTGACAGAGCTCGGTTGCTAACAAATGGGCTACTTAATCAAGGGTATGTTACCCATAGCTTGAAGTCATCACCACAGAATATTTTACGAAAGGAAGCAAGAGACCATAACACATATTCCAAATGCAATGATTTAATGAGCTGCATGGCCATTTCGGAAATAAATTCCTCATCAGCAGCACTAGAACCCAAACAAAGGAAATCCATAATTTCATAAATATTTAAAATGCATAAAACCAAACGAAATCCGAATAATCAGTGATATCAAATATAGCTAAGGACAAAACTACGATGGAAGGAGTTAATCCTTAGGTTTTAGAATTTACATAAATTTAGATGATAGTAATTGAACAAAGTGTACACTTGAGATATTGTCTCATGTACAAGTACACTATATCTAAGAAAAATTAAGAGCATACATCTCTACCACGAGGAATTGTTTTACCAACTCCACACTGCAATAAAAGACAAACTCCTGTATTAAAAGTTTGACGGTCGACATCACGATCTTGTGGACCGCTATTGGGCATATCTTTTCCAGATGACAACATATCTTTCTCTTTGCCACAAAAGTTTGTTTTTCCTCTACCAGATATGACTTTACTCCCGGAGTTGACATGTTCAACACGACGGGTGTCTTAAAAGATACAGAAGATGATAACTCTACGGATGCACCTGCTCTCACCCATGTTTTTTTATCGGGTCAGTGTTGTTCAATTTTGTTTATGTGTGTGTCTTCATTTTTCTTTTCTGTGCCGTGATCATGTTATGTCTTTGTTTCTTTGTTTTTCCGAGGTTGTCATTGTCCTTGGATTGTTCATTTTGGACTGACGGTTCGGTTCTCACTTTATTCAGAAACTTACAATATCTAAATTTAACAAAATTTTGTTCAAAATTAAGGAGTATCTCCCTCTCGCATAGCTCTGTCCTTAGATAATTATGGCTTTACTATTTAGATCCTATTGGTAATTTGCTTTCTATCAGCTTTTACAAATATTTCGGTAAATGGATTTCCAAATGTTTTGATTTTATCTGTACTGAAGAGACATAAGTCGTCAAAATGCGCATATGCAGAAACTAAATTAATAGTAACTTCGGTATTTTGTTATTATACAGAGATTGTCATTATTTTAAAAAACGGAAATCTGGAAAAAATCTCCTTTTACATGTTTTATTACAAGTACAGACATACAGATAATTTTGCGATACAACAAAATTAAATCCAAATTTACCTACATAATTATGTTGCGATAGTTAATTTCCAACATAAACCTTTCATGGCATATCATCTAGCATTTTTCGGTTTAAAAATTCATGATTATCCTGTAATTAAAGTAACAGTATCCTTTAAATTGATATATCTATCATATAAATTCATAGACACGTTGTATAACATCTGGGACATCAGATGTGGACACTCGTGTAAATTCCGAGACAACACGAAACTCCGAGTTCGCAGGTTTTTACGCAATAGTAATAACACAAATCAGATCTATTAAGATAAAGAAGTAACATTTAATTAAAAATTGTACAATATAATAGAGAATTACAACAAACAGGAGTATTTCCGCTTGTCAAATCGGGTCGAGTCCATGACAATCGTAGAAAAAGATTTTTGGAAAATCGCCTGATATATGACAGGGTAAAAAGGTCCAAATTTTCATTGGTAAATCCTTTGTCAAGGATAAAACAAGAATGCAGATGTATCAACTTGAACCAGAGCACGTGTCAAATACTCACGTTCGAGCTAAAAGCAAACTATCGTCAAAAATACAACGCAACAAAGCAAGATTATTTGTAACTTTCTGTTTATAAGGAAGGTTTACAAACTTTAAAAAATAATAACAAAAAAACCATCAACGGACGATTGGTAAATATGGAAACAATGTCAAGTCTGCAGCATGCTGTTTAAAATTATCCCTGTGGAACGCACTGTACCGAGGTGAAGAATATTTCGCTCTTCAAGAATGCGTCGACCGTCGCTACCTCCTTCCGCTTGAATTGAAGTGGTGTACTGTAGACCCTGCTGGGTAAAGACAGGAAGACAAAAATGGTTGCAGTCTACTTGATTTTTACCGAACGTAAATTTTCATGAAACGATAATCCAATCGGCCCCTAGTCTCATCTCCAAAATATTAAGTATAATTAAAGACTTTCGTGAGAAACAAGATTTAGAAAAAGATATTGATGAATCTGAATTAATAAAATGCAGTATTTAATGTCTTTGAAAAAAGCTCGAGAAGATGACATAATAACTTTATTCTACCAGTTATACTGGTATGATACTTAAGATGTATTCTTTAAATTGATTAATGAAATATTTCACGAGTTTAATATGTGTGATTCACAAAGTTAAGGTGTAACTTCATTATTATTTAAAGGGGATGAGAGGGAGTATATATATAAATTGGCGACCAATTACACTACTTAATTGTGATTATAAAATAATTGCGAAACTTTTAGCCTTTAGATTAAAAAAAGTATTACCAAATATAATACATAAGGATCAACGGGTTTTATCAAGGGTAGAAATATAGCAGATGCTAATAGACTGATCCAAGATATAGTTGAATATGTTGAAACTGAAAATGAGGAAGGTGTTATAATATTCCTAGACCAACAAATTTGATCGGATTGATTGGGGTTGGGTTCAAGCATGAATTTCAATTTTGGCCCAAAATTTTGTGCATGGATTGTCATGCTTCTAAAAAATTCCAAAACATGTATGAAAACAAATGGCTTCATCTCGAAATACGTCCTATTTCAAGATCTGTACGCCAAGGTTGCCCAATTGCACCCCTTCTTTAGGTCGTTCAAGCAATACGGAAAATCCTGAAATAGAAGGGATAAGACTTTCTATGACTGAAGGCTTGATTGAAACTCAAATAAGTTTATTTGCTGACGATACTCAACTGTTAAATAAAAACGAAACGTCAGTGGAAAAAATGTTTTACATATTTATGAACAAGCATCGGTATCAAAAATTAATTTTCAAAAAACAAAGGGGTTGTTTATTGGGAGAAATAAAGGACGAAAACCACGTTTAAAAAATTACTTGGATGAAAGAAAATGTCAAAACTTTGGGTGAACCATGGTTATGACATAGATGAGGAAGCAATCTGGAAACCAAAAATTGATAGGATAAAAAGTTGTCTTCAAGTCTGGAAAACAAGAAATTTAACTTTCAAAGGTAAAGTATTGATTGTCAAAAGTCTTGTAATTTCCGTAATAGGTTACGAAATAGATATGAGAAGGATACCTGAATTATATCTAAAACATATCAATAACTTAATTTTGGCATTTATTAGGGATGGTAAAGTAAATCAGATAGATAGAAATGTGTGTTACTTGGAGGTAAAAATGGGGTAATGGGTATGATCAATCTGTTTTCTTTTGTAAAAAATAAACACATAAAATCAATTTGCAGAATTTTACAAAATCTAGAGGAAACCTGGAACACTTTAGCGAAATTCTTGTTGACCAAATATGACCAGGCTATTGGACAACAAGTCTTTCTTTGTCAGTGTTCAGACTTTGGTCCTCTGAATTTAGTAAATATACTAAAATTCTACAGAACTATATCAAAGTCTTATAGTGAATTTGTTGGAATTTTTAAACCTACTAATGTTCAAGAGGTGCTACATACTCCGCTCTTTTTTAATGCATTTATAAAATTTCAAGGGAAAAGTCTATTATTCAAATCATTTCTAAAAAGCGGATTAGTATACATCAGGGATATATGGGATGAAATTGAGGGGAATTTTATACAATGTAATCGTATATTTAACCGTCTTGAAGACAAAAGAAACTGTATATCAGTGAGAGTATTCTAAGTTGAAAGCCATACCGGCTTGTTTTACATCTATTTTAAAGGGTGAAAATGTTCTATCAGAACAGGTAGCGTATGAGATAAAACTGGTAAATATGTGACAGTCGATTTTTACAAAAAAAGGGATTTAATTATTCCTTCTAAGTTAAAATCAAAAGAAATTCAGAAAGCTTTTAATATAAGAATCACTCCAAAATCTCAGAATAAATGGAATAGTGAATATGAAAATATTAATTGGGAAAATATTTGGTAAGTTTTAATTCAGTTGTGTATAAGAAATAAAACAACAGCAGTAGAATACCGAAGGAACAAAGGAGTAAAATCCACAAAAATCGTCCAAAAAAGTCCAAAGACACGGCCAAAACGAGAACACAGAAAACAACGACGCTTGACGCAGAAAACAATGACGCCAGACAGACACAAAGCACACAAATAGAAATTACAACACTCCAAACAAAGGCACTCAGTGTGAACTCCAGTGAAACTGAGAGTGACATCAGGTGTTCCGGAAGGGTAAGCATGTCCTGCTCTGTTAACAGCACCCGTTACACTGTAAGTGAGGAAAATATGTTTTTGGAAGATCTGTTAGGTAGTTGATTTCTAACCATCAGAAAAAAAACGATTAAAATCCATGGTACGTGTTGGGTATACATTTGTAAGAAATAAAATCATGGAATTTCAGTGGAAATGTCTTCATAATATTTTATACAGCGAGTATGGATTGGACAAGATGGGATTATCATGATAGTCCAAAACTCGCGGTTGTTGTCACTTTTGTAAACATGTGTTTGAAACTCAAGCTCATTTATTTCATAATTGTAAATATGTGTATGAATTTGTTGAATATGTTAGCACTTTAATTAGAGAATTAGACTTAACGAATGTGTTTGATTTATGAGAGAAGTCCATGTTGTTAGGTTTTTATGAAGGCTCAATACGGGAGTTAATTTTAGTTAATATTATCCTAGTTATCTCCAAATGGGTTATTTGGAAATCAAGAAACTCTATTTAGTATAAAAATGAGAGATACAATGTAAATTTACTAAAGATAACTTTGTTAAAGAAATTAAATTTAATCTAAAGTTGAGAAGTGAATATTTCACAAAAAAGCCTAACACAGATAATGACATAAAAAGATTAATAGATATTTTAAATTTGAATGAGAATTTTGATGGAACTAAATTTTCACAGTATCTTTGGTAATTAGTTATTCGTATAGGTGGTTTATTGTAAAAAAAAAACTTGATATACTTTGTCCTGTAGAAATATTTTGAGTGTGTAATTTATATTGTTTATTGTAATTCACAAGAGATGCCTGGGCTTTTGTGAAATTTGTTTACAGGCAAAATTGGAAATTAAAAAAAAATATTAAGTTTATTACAAAGCCTACGGATATCATGTACACTACATTATCTGTAGAACAGGTAAAACCGTTATATATTATGAACGTATTGTCTGGACCACGGCCTTCGTTTGTTTCTAATATAATTTGATTCATCTGGCTCTTTTTCAGTAAAATCCTCTTGGTTTAAGAGCAGTGTTAACTTTATGTTCACGAATAGTTTTGTCCCTTCAGTATACCTCAGTATACCTTAAGGGAAAAAGGGACCCTCTGGACTATTTATTCAATTTTTTTCAGCAAAACATTTTTGATGGCAACTTTCTGGTGATAGTAAAGAGACCCTTCATGGCTTCCATTTGGTTTAGATATAAGAGCCTGCTTTTCTGTCTTTCCATAAAAAAGAGTATTAAGCCCTTCCTCTACCGGTTGCTCTGTTGCCACAGTCAATATTAAAAAATGATAAGAGGCTTGTCAATTAAATATTCTTCAGAACTAAAAAAAAAACATGAAAACGAAAAATATAAAAACTTAGAAAATGAATTGAAAAGTCTTGAAGCAACATATTATTAATACTGATGCAAACATCGGAAAAAAAATTTACAATAAAACATGAATTACAATCATATTTTGAAAAAATCTAAGGCTAAAAGTACATATGAAGCAGAGCAAATGTCTAATTTATATGTCTAATGTAAAAGTCTGAATAATTTGCGCAACTGTAAATTATGATTTCCACAAGTAGAATAAGCTAGAACATTGCTGCCATGTTACGGAAAAGGATAATTTTGAAGTTACAATCGTCTCTTTTGTCGTAAATTTTTGTTCTAAGATGACCATTTTCGTCAAGTTCGAGAAGTAAGTTCTAAAAAATGTGGATCTAGTGGTTTCTGTCGTTTCCTTTATCTCTAGTTCTGGGGGATATAGTAATGGGATCCATTAGCAAAAGATGTGGTATTAATTGAAAACAATAAAATTGCAGCAGAGCTGCGAGAGGGGGTTAATTTGAGACATGTGAAACTTGAAGTTCTTCAATGAAAATATAAAGCAGTGGAAATATTTATATTTGAGCCCCCTCCCCCATATTCACATATTCACATCATTGGTCATCATTGTATCAAAAAATATTTTATT
>MJUU01064999.1:66219-95533 GCA_002080025.1 Modiolus philippinarum
TCGAAAGGCATGTTCTATAAAACGGGGATCAAGTCCTATAATTATCTCTGCTTGTGTCAATTTTGTATCATTCCCATTGTCGCACTAGTATAGTCTGGGGGTGAAACTTGGAATATTTTTTGGTGGGGATATGCCAAATCGATCTCGAAACATGCCCCCGAATTTATATACTCCCGTACGTGAACATACCCCAAATTTCTATAACAACACTAAATCTAGGACCCGAATATATCAAATACCATTGTTTTAAAAAGTCGGTTCCAATGGGATTCCGGAAAAAAAGGGGGGGTTCCAGTCGATTTTTTTCTTGCCATTTCTTTTCATCAATTTTTGCCTAAATTCTGCACGAAATTTAGAGGGAATTCAGAAAAGGGGAGGTTCCAATCCCCGGAACTCCTGCCTTGGACTCTGACCCATCTTTTTTCAGAGTAAATATTTTATTCAAAAAACTTTTGCCACTGCATATTTTATCAACAATATACAAGTACCCGAATCGCACCAAGATATTACATATAAAACTCTCTTTCAACCGGCAGATCCAGAATAAAAAGGGGGTATTTCAACTGAGTACAAGAAGAAGAGATTTTGCTCAACTTCTGCAGGAAGTGAATAAAATTTCCAAGTGAAAGGGTTGAACCCTCAACACCCTGAATCAGCAAATATACATCTTTTTTACCACTATTCTTCCATTTGTATAGATTATTTTATACGATAGTACTTCACGTGCTATTGTTTAACTATTGGTAGTAAAACGTAAATTCCATTTCCTTATTTGGTCATTGTTATGGTCAGAAAACACGATTGGTTGTATACATATTTTGCTACCAGTGAAAATGATTGTAACAAATTCGAAATAGTTTTGTTGAGCACGTGAATAATTTGTTTACCTATTTGTGCCGAACATGTCAACGCTATATCTGATTGAGTATACTGATCAAAAATGTCCTTCAAAACTGTATTCAATTCATCAATGCAGTCATCAATATCAGTGTTTGCATCCATATTTAATAACAAATTGTCGAACTTCTGTGTATTCATCAGCTGATTTCTGACGTCATCTTCTATACCTTCATTCCAGCTAATTGAATTACATCTATAATTACTACAATTACACTGATCTCTGACCTTACTATTACCCTTAAGGTAAATTTCAACAGTTAACGGTGCGTGACATAAAAAAGTATTAAAAGGTTCAATATAAAATGATTTGATGTCATTAAACATTCTATCTTTTTCATATAACAAATAATCAATAACACTGCTACCGTTTTTATAATTGAATGTAATTTTACTACATCATTTGTACATCTAGATATGTCTCTGAATAAATCCGTCAAATTTCTGTTCCATATATGATAATTCATTTACAATAAAATTTGTTTATCAATGAATAACTTTGGAAAAAGAAATAATCCGCAACATTGGATTGAAATATACATGTTTGGTATGATCTACCCAAGGCTTGACTTTGTTATTTCTAAACAACTCATCTGCAGCCAAGTGTATAATAGGAGCAACATTTAATCAATGTACATCAAAATATATCAATAAATTTCTCCAATAACATGTACAAACCCTTATCTGAGAGATACGACTCTTTTATAAGAACTTGATCGGTTGTTCGAAATCTTGTTATGCGGATGTATTATACCTATCAAAAATATCACAAACAGGAGATACCCCACCCACCTCAGTCTGTCAACTTATTTGGTAGTAATTCTGTGGATTGTAAATATGTAGTTTTATGGATACAAATTCAGAACCTAATCAAATTAACGTGTCAAGCTTTGTGACACATTGTTGTTAATTAGCATCATGCATGCAAAACGGTTTGATGTAAAAAAAAATAATAAAACAAACAAACAAACAAACAAAAAATATGTATTCATTTTATTTTTCATCATTCAAAAAGAATATTTCCAAAACAAGTATTAAAATTTTTGTATTACTTGAATATGACTAATTTCAAGTGAGTTTTTGACAGAAAAGTACATTCAATTTGATAATGCGATATCATTATTTGAATACGATACCGGTTTGTCGGAACATCGAAAAAAAACTTTGTACTTATGAATATTTAATTGTAAAATTGAACATTTTATTATCTTTCGATATTTCTAATAATGATCAACAGTCTTCCAGAGAGCATTAACACAGTTTCAAAACGCGAACAAGCATATCGATAAAGAGATCTTAAATAAGGATTACATTATAACAGAATTGACGCATACACTAGGGGACAGTCCTGGGGGACAGTTCAATTATAGTGTGCCGCTTGTGAAGCAGGATATGCTTACCCTTCCGGAAAACCTTATGACACTCCTGTTTTAGGGGATATAATTTTTAGTTTGCTTCGTCTTCATCGCTATCACGTCCCAGTACAATATTTTCAAGAGTTATCCCCCAAGAGTAACAACCTATGTGTAATTTTTGTAAAGTTTTGCCTAAATTCTGACTTAAATTTAAGTTTTGATTATAATGTATTTGTGACTCAATTGCCCAGGTCAATTAACATGTCTGATATGATACGTGAAGAAAAAGCACTCACATGTTTAGCCACAGACCTCTATGGAGTTGCATTGTGTGCATGATGAAGGAAGATAACCTCTTAAACTTCCTATGATATTTCCTTTCTGTGTAAGTGATCACTGAATTGAATATACGTAGTTCATGCCGTTGTATCGCCAGTTTATTGACAGTCTATGATTTTTATGAGACTACATAATAAATTTAGATCACTTTGGTTATTTGTTCTCTATCAGTTTTTAAACATCTTTGAGTTTATGGTCTTCCAAACGTTTAGATTTTATCTGCACTGATGAGACATAAGTTGTCGAAATGCGCATTTGCAGAAAGTAAATTCACAGTGACTTCGGTATTTAGTTATATGTATATATTCCGTTTTAAGTTCGGTAGTTCTGTCAGAGACAAATAATACATTTGCATACGTCTTTGAATCTGTTCAGATATTTTCGACTAAAGATTTAAACAGGTTCATACGATATGACAATACACACAATCCTGTCCTCCTGAGTAGACCAATCATGGAATTCGCATCTTACTAATAGGTTCTTTTAAGAATATTTTGAAAAAAAGGAGAACGTTTCGTCATCCACTTTACAGTATAATAGTTTTGTTAATTAATACTTCTAAATGATATAGAGATTGATTGCTGCAAGTGACACCACTTTGATTCTGGTATAAAGAATAATGTCGAACTTTTTTTACGCGGGGTTTATGTTCCCTGTCTAATGATGAGCAAGCTACAAAAAAGGCCATGCAGTCACTGTATATTATTTTGTCTTTTTTTTATCCATTTGAAAGGAGGCTGACGGGATTAAGGGAGACCGGGAGAAAGGAGAAAGGCCCGGGAGAAGGAAGAGAGGGCGAGAAAAAGGAGTGGGAAGGGATAAAAGAAAATGAAAGGGATACCGTGCGAAAATGGGCATAATAAGGGAGAGGGGCGAGTGAAAGGAGAGACACACACCCTGTTTGCCCCCTCATTTTACTTGACATTTTTTTCCACTTTCAGAGAACATTAAATGTATAAGCCCGGCACCTGAATCGATTTTCAGGGGCTCAGGCTACAGAGCTGCCGAGTGCGTCCCCAGCTGGTGGATAGGGAAATACGCTGTGTATGAGGGATAGTCAGGTCATAATACGGTAAGCGAACCATTTTAGCCGAACTGTGTGGAGAGACGCCATGCTCCATGTAGTATAAAGACTCCTTCTTTATTTTTCTAAAAGAGCAGAGGAACTTGGTCTCGTATAGAATTCTAAATTTCCTGCCCATACCCATACTCCTCTTTTCACTCGTTGCCCGGTTGTCCCTTCCACCTTTATTTCTGTCTACTTTTACTTACATTTTTTTCGCGTAACTTGTTCTCGTCTTGGAATAGCTGAAATATTGCTCACTGGACGTTAAACTCTGACTAATCAATCAATCAATCAATTGTATAAGCAGTCCTGACTCTATTATTCTAGTGTATTCTAGATAAAACATAGTTTGTAGATAAAGCATAGTTTGTTCATAACCTCTGAAACTATATAGATGCAAACCGAATCAAACCTCAAATTGAAGTCTTTTCGTCAGCGCCAAACAACGTTAAACATAAAACTCTATGTCAAAAATATTGTGATCATCACCTTTGATAGTCCTGACGCAATTTGAAGCATAGAACGTATTGATAGTACTGGAGCAATTTTAAGCATAGAAAGTATGAAGATAATCTCCTCTGAAACTATGAAAGCAAATTGGACCAAAGTATAAATGAATGATGTATATATTTCTCTATGATCTGACAATGTGTAACGGTTGTGCTGTGAAACAGTTATAGAAGATGATCGAATTATCTACCCTGAATTTTAGGACTCAAAGAAATCCTGAATATGTTATGTTGCGGAGGAAATAACTTTAATTTGTAATGTGAAGAACAATAAACTTAATGCAGAAATCGAACAGTCCGTGTTTAAATACAGAACACAATCATATTTATTTCAGGAAAATAAATTTATACTATATGTTTTATTAGTGACAATTGTTCTTTGCCGGAATTGACCAGAGGATCTGAACGAGATCCTTCCTTTTTGGCTTAGCGACTGCAGTCTGCTACTTAAAATTATTTTTTGGAAATTTAGAATACTTTCTTTAAATAATATTTTCTGTAAATAATATCGATCTTTTTGTAGTTGTACTAGTACATTTTTCTCTTTATTAAAATATGTAAACTTTTTTTGTATTGTTTTCTACCATAACTCAGATCCCAGAGGAACGAACCGTCTTGATATCGTCATTTGGCGTCTGTCTGTCTGTCGTCGCCCGGTATCAAGACATGTCAGTACACACGAGGGGACGGTGACACAGCGGACACCCGACCCTCCTGTTACACATGTAAATATTGTCAAGATTACTGGGCATGATTTAAGACTGAAATCGTGGTAAATGCATATTTTGATCATCTATTCAACTATGACATAGCATTTGTTGAGTGATTAGTTTGATTGTTCTTACCTTGTAAGCAAAATTGAGCAGAAATAGGTTTATTATTTATTTAACCTTTTGTAAATTTGTATTTCCAGTATACCAGTAAAGTGGGGCAGAGCTGGATCACTGACCCATTGGATAAAATAATGATAATAATAATACAAACAAAACGTAAATTAATTCGGAGATTTCCGAAATATGTGTCACGTAGATTTTAATTGACATAAAAAAGTTAACACACAGCGCTAAAAGTATTGAACAACCGATCACTCATAATCAATGATAAATGTGCGCATACAATATACATCGATAGCTTCCGGAACATGAAGATCTCTTGTTTACTTTTTAGAAAATCTTTCCTGAAAAAACTCTCATCTCGAAAGTCCCGTATTAGAGATTCGTGATCAAGTCCAGCAAGCTCATTTTACTAGTCAGTGCTATACATATCTGCATTCAAACACACGAGAACTCTTATTTAGAGAGTCCCTTTTGACAGATTAGATGTGACTGTTTTATAAAACAACGGCGATTAAATACCAAAGGAACAAGGGTAGTGATGATCACAAAAACCAAAGTCCAAAGACATGGCGAAAACGACAATTATTGTATATTTTAGCCAGTTGTAAGCTAAGTCGTTAAGATATGACTAAACATAAGCATTCTTAGGTCATAGTTATATTATATTATATACATTTTCTTTTGCTTTAGTCTGCAAATAGATATTCATACTTAACAAATACTAATTAAAATTGAATAAATATGAATTCTTCCATCGTATTCTTCTTCATTGTACACTTGCAAATAAACTTCTCGCAAAACGGGAGTAAATAATATAATGATAATAAATGGCACATAATTGATAGATAAACTTATCTAAAAAAATCAGTAACCCGGCACTGTAAGGTACATATTCTATAAATGTAAAATATTTTCATTATAAATTATTCTGGGCATGTGTACAGTATATATACAATGAATTTTTTAATCGGAAAATATCATTAAGATGTAAAAGGATTTATACCTAGAAATAACAATAATGAATAAATAAATAAATAATAAGAAAAAGTAAACAAAAATGAAAAAAAAAATAATGAATTAATAAAAGCAACAATAAAGAAGAACAATTCTTGATTTTTGTTCAACAAAACGTTTTACTGAAATGATAAATGCACGTAAAATAAACGATTATTTGTCAAATATAATGAATATAAGTTAAGACGGTGTTATATTTTTCATTTCGTTAAAAAAATATATATTTTTAATAAACAACCATTGATAGTACAACTCTTGCGATCTTTGCTATCCTTGATCGCAAGGATTGTGATCCTTGATCGCAAGGTTTGTGATCCTCGATCGCAACGGCTGTGACCCTTAATCGCAACGCTTGTGATCCTTTAATTATATCTCCTGCGGTCATTGATCACAATCCCTGCGGTCAATGATCACAATCCCTGCAATCAATGAACACAACACCTGCGATCAAGGATCACAACACTCGCGATCAATGACCGGAAACCTTGTGATCATGCGGTCATTGATCGCATTCCTGGATTGCAATCAATGATCATAACTTTTTTCTTTGATCCTATTGCGATCCCTTAGTGATCCTTTTGCAGTCAAATTGCCAGGTTGAATATTCCTGGTACTGTAATACATATTTCTCAAAATTCCTTCTTTATTATCAGAAAACCTGATTTTTTCCAAAAAATAAGGTTCTGGTTTTGTTTCCATGGCAACCAAATGCTCTTTTGTCATTACACATAATTTCAGACATTTTCTCCAAAAACATTTGGGCAGGAGTTCCCCTTATAACCTATGTAATACACATTTCTCAAAATTCCTTCTTTTTTTATCAGAAAACCCAATTTTTTCAAAAATTAAGGTTCCAGTTTTGTTTCCATGGCAACCAAATGCCCTTTTGTCCATTACACATAAGTTCAGACACTTTCCCAAAAAATAATTTGGGCAGGGGTTCCCCTTAAGAACTCTGTAATACATATTTCTCAAAATTCCTTCTTTTTTACCAAAAAACCTGATTTAAAAAAAAAATAAATCTCTGGTTTTGTTTCCACGGCAACCAAATGCTCTTTGTCCATTTCACCAAATTTTAGACCTCTTTCCAAAGAAAATTTGGGCAGGGGTTCCCCTTAAAACCTATGTAATACATATTTCTCAAAATTCGTTCTTTTTCATCAGAAAACCCAATTTTTCCAAAAAATAAGGGTCTGGTTTTGATTCCATGGCAATCAAATGCTCTTTTGTCATTACGCACAATTTCAGACCCTTCCCCCCCAAAAAGTTTGGCAGGAGTTCCCCTTATAACCTATGTAATGCATATTTCTCAAAATTCCTTCTTTTTAATCAGAAAACCGGATTTTCAAAAAAAAAAGTTTCTGGTTTTGTTTCCATGGCAACCAAATGTTCTTTTGTCCACATCAGCCATTTTCAGACCCCCTTCCATAGAATTGGATAGGGGTTCCCCTTGTAACATTTTTAATATGTATTGCTGTAATCAAAATATAATCATTAGCAAAAACTACTATTTTCTCAAAATTTCCATTATTTGGTTTGGTTTCCATGACAACCGAAATTATTTCGAAATTTCCAATGCTGTAGTACCCTTTCTTACATTACAAACACCTTTCCTATGATATTTCATGTAGCAAGTATTAAAATTTTTTGAGATACTGTGAGAAATAAATTGAAAAATATCCAAAATTTCATTTTCCCATAGGGTTAACATTGGCGACCCCACCCCTTTTTGAGCCCAAAAATGTATCCTTAATGAACCTTCTTTGGAAAAATATTTGTTTTAGGCACAACTAGATACATGGGGCCAACATCCTACATAGTTTGGAAGTTCTAGATCTGGTTCGGACAAGTTCATGGAGACGAGAAGAAAGAAAGAAATCGGAATAATAACTAGTATTAATTGTGTTTGGATGAACACAAGAAGTCTCCCAAACGAACTCCAATGTCAGAAATCTTAAGGTTTCAGATGAGATCCACAGATTTATAAACAACCTTTCTGTCAAATTTCATTAAATTCTGAGCACTTTGAATTTCCTGTTTTTTTTCGGTTTCCATAGCAACAGCAGCCATTTTGTAGTGTAGGAGACCAGAAACCAATTCTACAAATGTAAGTCTTGGAGACGAGAAACCAATTCTACACATATAACGTAACCTTCCTGTAAAATTTCTGAGCACTGATTCCCCACCTTTTTTACCATTTCCATGGCACCGGTCGACATTTTGAACTCTTGGACACCAGAAGTCAATTCTACACATGTTAGGCAACCTTCCTGTAACATTTTACCAAATTCTGAGCACTTTGATTTTCCCGCCTTTTTTACCATTTTCATGGCACCGGTCGCCATTTTGAAGTCTTGGACACCAGAAGTCAATTCTACACATGTTAGGTAAACTTCCTGTAAAATTTCATCCAATTCTGAGCACTTTGATTTTCCCGCCTTTTTGGCTTCTTTCATGGGAATGCCGGCCATTTTGAAAATTCCAAGACTTGAAAGCACATCTTGGGATTAAGTGCCATCATCATGTGAAGTTTGGTTAAGATTGGATTACTAGTATCCGAGAAATTGGCTGGACAAAGTCATGGAAGACCCCAACCCTTTTTGAGCCCCCAATGTACCCTTATTGAACCCCCTTTGGAACAATTTTTATTTCTTGCACAACTATATATATGGGGCCATTATCCTACAAAGTTTGAAAGTCCTAGGTCTAATGGTCTCCGAGATCTGGTTCAGACAAAAGTGAGGCGGAAAGCGGAAGAAGAAAAATAATAATAAGAATAGTAAGAAACGCAGCAAAAACAATAAGTCTCCACAAACTTCGTTTGGGAGACTTAATAAGAAACGCAACAAAAACATTAGTATGGCAAATTGATTTTGAAAGTGCGTTTCAAAAAAGGTTGAGATATTCCTTTTTAATACAAAACAATGTGCACACATTAGAACAAATTCATACTCTGAAAAGATATTAGCCATTTAGGGCTTGCTATATGGTATGAGGTTCCTCACTGTGTTGAAGACTGTACGATGACCCCTAGATGCTTTGTTTTGGGTCGTTTTAACCTGGATATGGGATGTTGTCTCCTTGACCATGTTGACATTTTCCTTTCTTTTTCATACGAATGGAAAAAAATATATAGCTGTATACTCAAGGTAATAACTTAATTTGTCAGTTGGTAATGGGTCTGGAGCTGGCATGTCAGTTAACTGCTATTAGTCTCTTGTGATTTCATGTTTATGTCCGTATATTTAGTTCTTTCAGTTTCATTTTTCACAATTGACTCAGTCCTGTTGCCAACTGAATTTTACTGTTGTTACGATTTTTATTTAATTTATCAAATTGGCTATAGGGGGTTTGGGTCCAATAAAACTAGTTTAACCCCGCCGCAGCAGGTTTGCGCCTGTCCTAAGTCAGGAAATTTATTAAGCCTTTGTGTGTCTTGTTTGTTTTCTAGTTAGTTCACTTTATGTCTATGGGAGTCTAGGATAATGTTTATTTCGCTGAACATGATTACTCTTTATTTAGGGGCCAACTCCGACCTGCCGTTGGGTGTGGGGTTTTCTCGACGTTCATTGAAGATCTTATGGTGGCTTTGAGTTGTTATTACTCCCCTTTGGGGATACTACTAGCAGTAACTGACATGCCAGCTCCAGACCCATTACCAACTGACAAATTAAGGGGGTAGACCTGGGTAAGCCTAAAATTTTCCACTCGTTTAATTTTCTTGATATTTTCACTATTAAAACTACACATGTTCATGTCGACTTTCAGCAATTTTCAACAATTTTTACCGTCCCGTTTTATGTCTAGAGGTCATCAAAGATACCCTGTTTCCTCATATTATTTGGTCCGTTCAGGACTTGATTATTGTGTATAAAATTGGCTCTAATTAAATTTGTATTTGATTTAAAATCATTTCAAATGCAAAATTCTGTAGCTTAGACATGTGTGAAAGTAAGCATGACTGATGATAGTAAATTTAACCAGCTTTAACTGAAATTCATGCATGTTCTGAATAGTAGAGGATGAAATTTTTACTCTATTTTGATCACTATTAAACACTTTTTGTTTTAAAACTCTGTCGTTTAATTTTCACCAAAAACTGAGAATAGAAAGAAAATTTGTAAATGTAAGATATATTAAAATTTTAGAAAATTCTACCGTCCCAATTTTTCTAAATTTAGAATAAAGTGGGCAAAAATCAATAAAATTGCTGAATCTGTATTATAAATTACCTCCCTTGGAAGAAATCTGACTTTTACATATTTTCATTATCTTTGGACAGCATTGCAAAAATGTAGAGTAAAATGCACTCATTATAAATAACTGGATGTTGGGTATTTGTTTTCATGACAAAATTAATATTTATTTGCTGTGTGGAAAATATTTTATAATTTAAAAATTTTGAAAATACCTATTGTAATGATTCTATTTGTTTGTGTAAGTGATAAAAAAGTGAAAAACAGAGTTATCTCCTCCTACCCCAGGTCTACCCCCTTAAGTTATGTACCCTCAGTATACAGCTTCCACCAAGATCCCTTCCTGTGAGGAGTTTAGCATAATGATTTCATGCATATACCGAAATACATAACCCGTTTCCATGCAATACAGATTTTAGAAATTTAGAATGTGTTTAGTAAAAAATGCAAGGACCCTATAAAAAAAAATCAATGTTAATATCAAAGAAGGCCGTACGTAATGACAACACCGTAATTATAACCCTTATGAATTAGACGATTTAAAGGTTTTATAAGTTTGTTAGGCGAGTTTAAGTATTTTTTACTCTTATGTAGAACATTACCGTAAAATAAGGGATGTGAAATACCAGCCTTGATTAAATTTTTACAGGTTGCATTGTATTTATGAACTAAGTCTTTATATCGATGATAAATATTAGTAAAGGTTTTAACTAGTTTATGATAACGAAAACCCTGATGTAATAGTTTTTCAGTTATGAAAATATACTGTTCATTAAAATCGCAAACGTTATTATATACTCGAGCAAATCGAACAAGTTGAGATATGTAAATACCATATGATGGCTGGATATTTAACTATGGGAAAAGAAAAATCGTCCCTTCTATCATAAATTTTAGTATCTAATTTACCATTCGTTATATCAAAATTGATTACAAAAATAGGAAAACAGCAAACACCTACAATGGCCAGGAACTACAATCACATGCCACAATTTACAAGCAGACTGCACCAGAAAAACACTAATGAAAACAAGAGACAAACATAAATAACGATAGGAACTCGGGAAAGCCGGACTTGGTACCGGCACTAGCAAAAGCCAGTGGTAGGGTAAAACCGGTTTATGGGTACCCAAACCTCCCCTTTCTCTATTCCGTTTCCCTATAGTATCATAAACATGCGAATAAAACCCAATACAGTTAGACTACTAACTCAATGACCACTATCTTGGAACAAAACGTAATTTTGAAAAAAGGGTCAAAGAGTGCTCGCCGCTAAACTGCCGGCTAGCTCAAGGAATCTAGTCTGCTGGTAAAACACTGTCGCACTACGGAAGAAAAATCAAACTCAAAACTCCCAGAAGGGTTTGGTAAAGAGTCTTCATGTATTTCAGTAGACATCTGCAGTATCAGTGAGAGGCAAGCATATATGTAAAGACTTCAGGTCACTGGAATCCAAAGACAATTTAACGGATTTGTTCAGAATATCTCGTCGATATCCACTATTACCTCAAAAATGTAAGTTACGTTCCAGTTTTTTCTGGATTATTTTTTAGTTTTTGACATTTTTTATCAACATTTCCATAAAATCGAGGATGAGAAATGCCCTTTGTAATTAGCTGTTTGCGAGTCACGTCATATCTAGATATCAAATGTTCATATCTTCTGTAAAACTTCTTAAAAGTATTTTAAGATGATGTCTAAGAACGGACAATGTTGATTATTAGGAATGGCTTTATTCAAAATAAGCTCTTAAGGGTAGATGTCCTTATAATACGTATTGAAAGTTATTTAAAGTTAAAATAACACCCAAATATCGGAAAGTGTTGTTAAGCTTTTCAATTAAATGCTGTTTAGATGGGTCTTTGCTGATGTTGGTCATAAACTTAGATTCGTAGCAGTACAAAAAGAGGCCCGCTATAAGTGGTGCACAATTGGCACTCATAGGAATTCCTATGTCCAGGTGATAAATACAGTTACTGAACGAATGAATATTTTGTCAAGTAAAAATTCAAGTGCTGAAATCATATCAAAACAAGTCCAATTGTTTGGTATTACTAAAAGTATTTTCAAGGAATAAGAACATATATATTCACAATCGGATTTTTTGAATGCCCATTGAATAAGACGTCTAAATTTTTCCTCAATAAGATTATGTGGTAAGGTAGTATAGAGGGTAGAGAAATCAAAACTTTCAAGGGATTCAAAAGGGGCATTATAAGCATTCAATTTATCGAGAACTTCCAATGAATTTTTTACACTCAAAAAATGATTGACACCACTGTTTTCATATACTTTCTTACAGAAATTTATAACCAGGTTTTTAATAGCAGTCAATGTATTAGTGAGTTTAAAAGAAACTTTAGTAGTAGAACAGTGACTAGATGACAAAATGAATCTAGATTTATGTGGCATTTTGTTGAGTTTAGGAACCCAGTACATGGTTGGAACTGTTTCACTATCAGGTTTAGCCTGTAACGATGTCTTGACTTACCTGACTAAATCCGCTTCGTCCCATGGGGGACATAGGGCGACCACCGTGGCTTTCCATCTCCTCCTGTCTTTGGCTAGAGTCTTTATTTCTCCCCAGGTCTTTCCAATCTTCTGTGTTTCAGCAGTTAAGGCTCTCCTCCATGTGTTCTTTGGCCTTCCCCGTTTTCTTTGGCCCTGAGGATTCCATTCTGATGCATGACGTGTAACATTTGTGCTCTCTTTTCTCAAAGTATGGCCAATCCATTTCCATTTTCTTGATGTGATTGTTGGTATGACTGGTTCTTGTTTAGTCCTTTGTCACAGGTTCTTATTGCTAAGTTTGTTTGGTCAGTGTATTCCATGATGTTTCTTAGGCACCTGTTAATAAATACTTGTACTGTTTTGGTTGATGCAACAGTTGATCTCCATGTTTCTGACCCATAAAGAAGTACTGATTTGACATTAGAGTTGAATATTCTTATCTTTGTGGATGTTCGAAGTACTTTGCTCCTCCAGATGTGTTTGAGAATTGCAAATGCTTGTTGCGCTTTCATTTTTCTTGCTACTATATCCTCATCAGTTCCGCCTGTTGTACTGATGACACTTCCAAGATAGGTGAATTGTGTTACATCTTCTATACTGGATCCTCTAATTATAGTTCTATTTTCATTATTGGCGTTAATTCTCATCGATTTGGTCTTTGTTGGATTGATGTATAGACCGACCTTTTTTGCATTATCTTCTAGGTTTGAAGCCTGTTTTTGAGAGTCTTGATGGCGATGTGAAAGTTGGCAAATATCATCCGCAAAGTCCAGGTCTTCTAGACAGGATTGCAAGGTCCATTTGATGCCCATAGGTTGACTATATGATGTTTTGATGACCCAGTCTATACCCATCAGAAAGAATAAGGGAGAGAGGAGACATCCCTGTCTGACGCCTCTGGTCACTTGAAAAGGATCTGTTAAAGTCCCACCATGGATTACTTGACAGGTGAATCCTTCATAGAGCTGGCGAATGATGGATACAATCTTTTCTGGAATTCCATAGTGTCTGAGGATGTCCAATAGAACTTGGTGGTCAATACTATCGAAGGCCTTCTCAAAATCAATAAATGTGAGATAGAGTGATGTCTGCCATTCAATGGTTTGTTCTATTATAATTCTTAAGGTGGCAATTTGGTCAGTACATGATCTTTCTTGTCTGAAGCTTGCTTGTTCGTCTCGCAATACTTTCTCTACCTCATTTTTCATTCTGTGTAGGATTATATGACACAGTACTTTTACTAGGGATGGAAAGCAAAGTTATACTTCTCCAATTTCCACATATAGCCCTGTTTCCTTTTTTGGAAGTTTAACCAGGATGCCTTTGCTCCAATCCTCTGGTATTTGTTCTTCCTCCCATATTCTATTTAATAGATGGTGGAACTTGTCAATCGAGATGGTATCTAGTGCTTTAATTGCTTCTGGAGGGATGTGGCTGTTAGAAAATGTATATTTGTAATTTAATTTTCCGTTAATTGGGTTAATTGAAAAGTATGTGACCTACTGGTAATTTCTTTTTGGAGTACTTCTGTATAATGTTTACGACAAACTATGATGCTGTTATTAGCAGCCTTATCAGCTTGGACAAAAACAAATTCCTTGCCAAATTCTTTAAGTTTCATTTGGATGCGAGAAATTTTTGGAGCCTTAATCCAAAAATAGTCAAAAGAAGTAATCTTTACAAAAAATATCGAAAAAAAGAGGCAAAATCCATTACCAATAAACGGAATGAAGCCTAAGTTTCTTAATTGGCTAGAAGTTTTATAAACAGTACATTACAAAAAACAAAAAACAAAAAACAAAAAAAAAAAATGCAAAAAAACACATGGTAAAATCATAGATCAAGTAAACTCCAGTGAAACTGAGAATGACATCAGGTGCTCCGGAACGGTAAGCATGTCCTGCTCTATTAACAGCACCCGTCACACTGTAAGTGAGTCTATCCAAGAAAATGTCAAAGTCGGTAGTGAAATCCGGGAAGACTTTCAAGTCATCAAAGTTTAAAGTAAAAGGTTATTCATGAATTGGGATGCATTACAATATATTATGTTCCCAACCAAACTCTGGGTCATAAGAGGATACTTATAACGAGAAAGATTAATGAATATATATTGTAACTTTAAAATAATTTAAAAAAGGATGTGACTTTGAAAAAAAAATGTGATGGTCAAGGACCTTATATTATCTATGTAAAATGCCAACGTCTCGCGATTTTATAATGCCAATTTTTCTTACTTTTGACTCGATAAGTGCCCTGTGGTTGTATAAGTGTTGTGATTTTCTTCTGTTGGTCTTTTTGTCGGAAAACGGATAACGATCCCGCATTAATGGATAAAAAGGCATGAATGTAGCGTTGCTTGACATCTAACAATAAATACTTCTCAAAGCCGTCTTGAACTTACTACGAGGAATGAGCAAAGCTCATTGTTGATAGCTCCATTGTGACTTCAAGATGAAGAACAACAATAAAAGCGTTTAAAAGTCATTCAAGGTCCCAGAAGATAGGAATTCAATGGCCAACCGTCTGACGTTTTGAGCACTTCACTGACATAAAGTAACTGACCTTAAGTCACAGAACTGTTTTATAAACTGTAGGTTTTACCATGATGAAAAAGTGTTTGATCATGTTGGGTCGATGACTTCAGATGTATTTTGAAATTAAGATGATACGTATATGTTATCGGGCTCTTGACAGCTATGTATCGTATAATATCAAACCGTGAGCCAGAATATGAAGCACAGGGGCAAGTGAGGGTAGCGAACGAGCCCCTATCTTCATATTCTGGCAAGCAGGATGATATTTTACAATACATCAGCTGTCAAAAGCCCGATAACTTGTTTATCATCCTTAATTTTGTATTTTAGATGTGTATTTATTGAACTGAGGTTTCAAATTCTCCCAATGTTGCGCGCGAAATTCGACATACATGTCACTCTCGCCTTTTCAGAAATTTTTAGCTTCAAAAACATGTTTTGTAGTTTTTTAACATCTTATCTGCAAAGGTTTTGTTAATATATGAATATTTTGACCGAACTAGTTGAAATATTGTCGATTTTGAATGTTGCAGCAACATTTGGTTGTTACGACATTCTATCGTTTCCTGGAGCTTTTATGACGTCATAATGTAAAAACGTCAAAGCTCTGCAAGATATATCAACGACCTAGTTTCTACAATTTTTCTGACGCCTAGTTTATCTATTTGTGTAATCATGGTTCTGTTTTGAATATTTAATCGGAAAGAGAAAATGCAATAAATGTTTATTTTTATCCGTTTGATTTCGTGCAAAAACTTGAATAAAAGTTTTTGCCTTTGAGACTTTGGGAGAATCGCTTGATATATGCAGGTCAACCTCTGATATATACGGGTCAACCGAATATGACTTGCGGAAAGGCCCTGCAGGCTGGTATAACCATGGGGAAGGGTGATAAATGTATGAATAACGACATATCAAAGTCACTTGGAATTTAATTTTTTGCATTGGCCATTTCGACAACTTGTGCCTCTTGAGTGCAAATTTATTATAAACATTTAGACATCCATAAACAAAAATATGTGTAAAAGTTCTTACAAACATTTAAAGTCTATTTGGCCTTTAACTGGGATTTAGGACACTCTTATGTATACAATAAAATAAATTCTATCCAAGACGTTTTATTTTGAAGAAGCCCGAATCTTCGACAACACCTCCTCTATGATGGAGGAGATGAAAGTTTCACCTCCCTTCATTATAGGGATCAAATTCCTTTCTGTGGATATAGTTTTGGAGTTTGTCCCAGCAAACATTCATATCGTATGTAACAACTATTCCACAATGCTCTGAACGTTTTAGGACTGCATGAGTCTGCAAGTTGGTAACCTAAAAAAAATATATTTTCATTTTTTCACTTTAGATAAACAGATGCCGCATTTTTATAGTACCAAATAGAGAATACTGTAATAATATTTTAAAATCGAAGGTGCGGACACATCCTGATTATAACATTTGCGTCGGTATCGATTAAACATTGACAAAGTTGAACATATCCAAGACACATCCACCCACGCACAACTTGTTTTGTTCGTATCCATTGCATTCAATGGCCTCCTGGTGACTCAAAAATGAAGCAAAAACAATAAAAGCGTTGTTCTCCTGCTTGGTTCTACCATGTATTTGTAGATACTTGTAAATTTACTTCATATTCTTTCATTGTATATTTGTCTATCAGCTTTTACACGTTTTTTTGGTTAATGGACTTCCAAACATTTGGTTTTATCTGCACTGATGAGAGATAAGTTGTCGAAATGCGCATATGCAGAAATTAAATTGACAGTAAATTCGGTATTTTGTTATTTATTACCACTGGGCCGATGCCTCTGCTGGTGGACTGTTAGTCCCCGAGGGTATTCACCAACCCAGTAGTCAGCACTTCGGTGCTGACCCGAAAACCGATTTTATTAAAACTTCCAATATCTAAATTTTACAAAATTTTGTTGAAAACGAAGGAGAATCTCCCTCATGCAAAGCTCTGTCCTTAGCTGAATTTTGGCTTGTCTATTCAGATCCTTTTTGTTAATTGTTCTCTATCAGCTTTTATACGTTTTTTGGTTAATCGACTTCCAAACATTTGGTTTTATCTGCACTGATGAGACATAAGTTGTCGAAATGCGCATATGCAGAAATTAAATTGACAGTAAATTCGGTATTTTGTTATTTATTACCACTGGGCCGATGCCTTTGCTGGTGGACTGTTAGTCCCCGAGAGTATTCACCAACCCAGTAGTCAGCACTTCGGTGCTGGCCCGAAAACCGATTTTATTAAAACTTCCAATATCTAAATTTTACAAAATTTTGTTGAAAACGAAGGAGTATCTCCCTCATGCATAGCTCTGTCCTTAGCTGAATTTTGGCTTGTCTATTCAGATCCTTTTTGTTAATTGTTCTCTATCAGCTTTTACACGTTTTTTGGTTAATGGACTTCCAAACATTTGGTTTTATCTGCACTGATGAGACATAAGTTGTCGAAATGCGCATATGCAGAAATTAAATTGACAGTAAATTCGGTGTTTTGTTATTTATTACCACTGGGCCGATGCCTTTGCTGGTGGACTGTTAGTCCCCGAGGGTATTCACCAACCCAGTAGTCAGCACTTCGGTGCTGACCCGAAAACCGATTTTATTAAAACTTCCAATATCTAAATTTTACAAAATTTTGTTGAAAACGAAGGAGTATCTCCCTCATGCATAGCTCTGTCCTTAGCTGAATTTTGGCTTGTCTATTCAGATCCTTTTTGTTAATTGTTCTCTATCAGCTTTTACACGTTTTTTGGTTAATGGACTTCCAAACATTTGGTTTTATCTGCATTGGTGAGACATAAGTTGTCGAAATGCGCATATGCAGAAATTAAATTGACAGTAAATTCGGTATTTTGTTACTGTTTACGTGAATTGTCCGTCGTGTTTGTGCATCTCAACTTAAGGTAATTGTTGAAGCAGTACATAAGGGATATATTTATCGTTTGTCTAGTGATGGAAAAAATAATAATATAGCCAGTTGACTGCCAATAAATATAGAATAATGGAAGTTTTGTTTCGGATACAAAAAATATTGTCGACATACTGGACGAGCCCACTTTGTGGGCAATTCTATTATTGGAAACAATATTTGATTTATCCGAAACAAAACTTCTATTAATCTTTTTATCGGTAAAAAACAAAATCATTTTAATACAACACATTTTGAAAAATGAAAATCAATTTTGAAGAAATCATGAAAATGAAAATTGATTAGTAAAAGAATTTGTGCGATCCTTTACGGTTTTTGTAGATGTATATTTCTTTGCTTACATTGATGCGCTGATTGACAAGGTAGGCGTGTCTTAAGTTACTTTTGGTATTCGGGCAGTAGCAAATACTGAAAATATTTGCCTAAAGAAATCTAAGGAAACTCGTACAAATAACCAATAAAATAAATAGAAATAATAAATTCAATACATCGGCAAACGAATTCAAAATAAAAAAAAACGACAAAAAAGGTTTTCTTAATGTTTTCTTCCATCTTAACTGAAGAGACACCAATGTTTGCAAAACCTGCAACTTTGGTGTTTTGTGTTTTATATGTGACGTATAGTTTCCATAACGAGAACTAGTTGATTATGAAATTTCTCACATCGAGTTAAATAAATTTTGCAAATGTTTGAAAGCGAGGCTTGCCGAGCTTTTAAACATTTGGAAATTTATTTATCGAGATGTGAGAAGTTTCATAATTAACGTGTTTAAGTTGTGGAAACTGTTTCTCTAATGACTAGACGAAAAACACCGAGGATTGTATTCCGAATAAATTTGGCGGGAAATTTCACGGAACTTGTTCTCCTCTCTAGAGAGGAGAACAAATATTATCACACCGTTCAGGAGATGTGAAAACTGTATAGAAATTAGAGAACAAGCAATTTCTCACGCAAACGTGAGATATGACATTTCACAAAAGGGAATAAATCGGCTCTTGCAACCATCATGGACGACAAAATTCAGAAGTTTTATAAAGACTGTAATGTGAGGAATTACCTGCCATCGTGAAGAGTTGACAACAAAGTAATATATATATACCATTTAAGTAAGACTTACTTTTCCCTTGGTAATACACATAATTTATTTGCTTTATTTCAAGGTATTTATTGTTGTTTGCATACCAGTCCAAATTATTGGCTTCTGTAAATGAAAACATTCAAAAACATTCAGAATAAAAAAATGTAAGAATAAAACAATAGTCACAATTAGTCCTTTGTTACAAATAGATTTGTCGTTATGATTATCATAAGAAAAATTCCGAATGCACCGTGTGCACTTCTTGGTAGTTCGTTTCCCGACACTTCTTTTTCTTCTTAAAAACGTACTAACAACGTAAATTTGATGCCTAGTTCAATAACAGTATGAGTGTTATTATTATAATTTCATTATATTTGGATGAACATCAATCTAATTTACGTAACTACACAACAGATTATTGTGAATATCAGCTGTTCACGTTGATTGCATAATTGGTTATAAACATCGATTGTAACGGAAAGTTCATCTGTTGATTATAATTATATTTAAGTTTCAACACAGTATTTCAAAGTTTTTATATACTATTTCTGTCTAGAAGAGGAAGATATACAACCGTTATTAAGTTGCATAATTCCTACATAATTTCTACAAATATAGAAAATACGACAAGCAGTGAGCGACATTTAAATACATCCAGATATAATTATGGAAGACTTATTCATTGTATTAGAGCCGATGTCTACTGAAATTTATGATGATTCTTCGCGAAGTTTTGAGTTTTATTTTTCTTCCGTAGTGCGACAGTGTTCTACCAGCAGACTAGGCTCCTTGAGCTAGCCAGCAGTTTAGCGGCAAGCACCCCTTCACCCGTATTGTCTTTTTCTCTCCTTTCAAGATTGTGGTCATGGAGTTAGGAGTCTACCTGTATTGGGTTTTATTCGTATGTTTTTATACTATAGGGAAACGGGACAGATAAAGGGGAGGTTTGGGTACCCATAAACCGGTTTAACCTTACCGCTGGCTTTTGCTAGTGCCGGTACCAAGTCCGACTGTCCCGAGTTCCTATCGTTGTCTACGTTTATCATTTGTCTTTTACGTGTTTTTTTGTGTAGTTACCTTGCAAATTGTTGCATGTAATTGTAATTTTCAGCCATTGTAGGTGTTTCCTGTTATCCATTTTTTATCATTCAGCCATATTTGTCAGTGAATATACCGGAACCTTATGTATAATGTTACACAGACACACGTCATATTTGTGTTTATTTATGCAGATTATTGTGCGTTTAGATATGTTGACATTTTACTCATAATTACGATAGTATAAGTTGACTTTAAATCCTCGTTACACACAGTTACGATAATAACAAGAAAATGGCGACGGAAGAGGTAGATGGAGTTTGTATTCTTCCGGATGGATTGGCGAAACGTCTGCGTAGTTTTGACAACCTAAAAGCAGTTGTTATGGCGGCTTCGGACAAATTAGTCTCCGCAATTTTTTCTCTGTGTCAAGTCGTGTAACACGACTCACAAAAATCTGATGGTGTTCTCCACGGTTTGGTGTATGCTTAGTATCACCTATCAATCACTGTAACATCCATGTGATTGGAATCGAGTTGGCGGATGTCAGTTTGCACTGGATGTGTCAGTGGCTCCAACAGATCGATCTGTGGGTGCGGACATTTGCTCTTGACAGAGACAAGCGTGATCTTTAGTGAACCTCTTTGACTACACCCACTGTAGCAACTGGGGAAGGACGGGTGGAATGACTTTCAAAACATCACATTCTCGTTATTCAAGCACTAAAGGTAATTATCAACGGCGTCGTTTAAGGACAATCCGACTTCCCAATGAGGCAAAAGGTCGAATCTACTGGCAAATAAAGTTATTGTCCTCGTTGTTGCCGAATTATTGTATTATTTAGACTGCTGGTGGACTGTTAGTCCCCGAGAGTATTCACCAGCCCAGTAGTCAGTACTTCGGTGCTGACCCGTAAGCCTATTCTATTTGGAACTTTACAATATCTAAATTTTTGTAAATTTTGTTGAAAACTAGGAATATCTCCCTCATGCAAAGCTCTGTCCTTAGCTGGTTTTGGCTTTACATTTAGATCATTTTGGTTATTTGTTCTCTATCAGTTTTCAAAGATCTTTGATTGTATGGTCTTCCAAACGTTTAGATTTTATCTGCACTGATGAGACATAAGTTGTCGAAATGCGCATATGCAGAAAATTGGTTTCATAAAGGCCTGATGGTGACTTCAAGATGAAGAACAACAATAAAAGCGTTGTTCCTTTGCTTGTTTTTTACCATGTATTTGTAGAGACTTTGTCTCATGTGCATTTACTCCATATCCTTTTATTCACCATTCACAATAAGTTCGGTATTAAGTTATTAGATAGAACACAAGTATACTGTAACGTAGAGGAAAGAACTACAAGGTAGGCTTAGGAGAAAAACATTATTGATCGTGGCTGCAACCAGTGCCGTGCTCACGAACAAGCTGATTTACCAAAATCCCGTCTAATGGCATCTGCCTGGCCACTATTTTACCACACCAAGCAATAACTTGACAAGCGTATCAAATTGTGAAAGTTTGACTATAGCGTCGAAAAAAAACATTATCGGAACAAAAGTATGCCTTTGGCAGGGAGTAGTGTATTTATCGGGTGCACTGCTCAAACAAATTGGATATAGGTTCCAGAAGCAGCATGTAGCATCGCTGGCTGATGAAAGTGCCGGTACCAAGTGCGGCTATACCGAGTTCCTATCGTTGTTTACGTTTGTCTTTGAGTTTTTTGTTGCCATTCTTGCGTAGTTTCCATGTGAATTGTCACGTATAATTATGCTTTTCGGCAGTGCATGTGTATTTTGTGTTTATCGTGTTTTATACTTGTTATAATGACCATTGTGTATCTTAAGTATGTTAATTGTGTTTATCGTGTTTTTTTTTCTTGTTATCAGTATCATTATGTATTTTACGTGTGTTTATTTTGTTTATCGTGTTTTATGCTTGATATCAGTATCATTGTGTATTAAAGATGTGTTTATTGTGTCTATCGTGTCCTATTCTTCTTATCAATATCATTGTGTATTATACGTGTCTTCATTGTGTTTATCGTGTTCTATAGTTGTTATCAGTTTTATTGTGTATTATACATTTTTTACGAAATTGTGTACTTTACGTATGTTTATTGTCTTTTGATCAGTATCATTGTGTATTATACGTGTGTTTAGTGTTTATCGTCTTTTATACTTGTTTTCAGTATCATGTGCATTATACGTGTGTTTATTGTTATGAGTATCATTGTGTATTTAAGTGTGTTTATTGTGATTGTGTTTTATACTTGTTATCAGTGCCACTATGTATTAAACGTGTGTTTGTTGTCTTGTTATCAGTATCATTGTGTATTATACGTGTGCTTATTGTGTTTTATACTTGTTATCAGTATCATTGTATATTATACGTGTATTTGTTGTCATGTTATCAGTATCATTGTGTATTATACGTGTTTATTGTCTTGTTATTAGTATCATTGGGTGTGCTTATTGTGCATATATGTTTATCGTGTTTTATACTTGCTGTCGGTATCATTGTGTGTGCTTATTGTTTTTATCGTGTTTTATACTTATTATTAGTATCATTGTGTGTTTATTGTGTTTATCGTGTCTTATATTTTGTATTATACGTGTGTTTATTGTGTTTTATACTTGTTATCAGTATCATTGCGTAATATAATTGTGTTTTTTGTCTTGTTATCAGTATTATTGTGTACTAAATGTGTTTATTGTCTTGTTATCAGTATCATTGGTTGTGCGTATTGTGTTTATCGTGTTTTATACTTGTTATCAGTATCATTGTGTGTGCTTATTGTGTTTATCGTGATTTATACTTGTTATGAATATCATTGTGTATCATACGTGTACTTATTGTGTTTATCGTGTTTTATACTTGTTTTCATTAATCTTGTGTATTATACGTGTGTTTATTGTGTTTTATACTTGTTATTAGTATCATTGTGTATTATAATTGTGTTTTATACTTGTTATAAGTATCGTTTTGTATTATATGTGTGTTTATATTTGTTATTAGTATCTTTGTGCATTATACGTGTGTTTATTGCGTTTATCTCGTTTTATACCTGTTGTAAGTATCATTGTGTATTATACGTGTGTTTAATGTTATCAGTATCATTGTGTATTACACATGTGATTTTTTTCAGATCATGAATGCGTCGTCAAAATTATATAAACATTATATTAAAATAAAAAAAATGAGAATGTATGCTTACCCCTTTTCCAGTAGGAGTCGGGTGCAGGTATAAACGGTAACCCTGGATAGTTTCCAGTTTGTGCACCAATTAGCATCTGGAACATTTCATGAAGAAGAATAAAAATGATTTTTAGATCCCTTAATATCAATTGAAGATTTCGGATTTATGTCTTTTATATTCACAAACAAAAGGAAAACCTCCTTATATTCAATCTCTCTTTGATGAATAATCACGTAACTGCTCTTAACTGTTAAGGATTTGTCTTAACTTATCCAGGTTATTTCTTGCAGATAAATGTTATAACGGCTTATGAAAGATAGATACCGATATGCTTCTTCGTACTTCTTATATTACAATATTTTGCCGCGGGATGAGCAGATCACGCTTACCGTTACGGAGCATCCGATGATTCCCCCTAGGTTTTTTAAGGGAACACACTGCAACTGCTTTATTATTTGTAGTGTTCGATGCAGTAAATTTACTTATTTAAATTTATGAGCACATGTAGGTTAAGGTTTTTTCTTGCTTTTTTGTGCATTTTTAAACCCAATTAATCGTTAACAGTACCATCAGTTAACCCATTTTTATTGTTTAAATACATACGCAAACGAATACCGATTCCAAAAGAGAAAATAGGAGAAATTCTAAAAAAAAATCCACAAATCATGGAAGTTCATTTTTAACACAAATTGAGACAACCCTAAAATGTGACGAAATTACAGCTGTTTAACAACATATTACAATGTAGCTCCTGCTATGACTTTTTATATAAATTTCCATCTGATTCATTTGCTTTTTCTAAGATACTTTTGTTTTAGTTTCTTAAAATGCAAGCCTTATCAAGCATATTAAGAACTGACTTTTAAGAATTGAAAAAAAATAGTTGCTTACAAACGGACAGAAATTCTGTTCATCGGAAATCAGTAATAAATTTCTATGTCAACAATGAAAGAATAAATGCAAATGAGAAAAAGTATCTACAAATCTACAAATACATGTTTAAACCAAGCAATGGAACAACACTTTCATTACTGTTCTTCATATTGAAGTCGCCATGAGGCTTTCAAAAATGAGCTATGCTCGTGGCTCATATGTAGGTTCAACACGGCCCCTAGCACCGGTTAGAGCAGAATTCATTGTATGAATATGTACCCGTACTAATTTTAACTAGCTTGAATAAACTCTTATCCGACTACCGAATTTCTCATAAGGATGCATTATCATACTTTCAAATTTTGGTCTTTTTAAATTTTTTAATGTAAAATTTTTTGTTCTGACCACATGTTTTTGTGCCCACATCTCATGATTTTACAATGCCAAGTTTTCTTACTTTTGAATCGATGAGTGCCCTGTGCATGGTTGTTTAAGTGTTGTGATTGTCCTCTGTTAGCCTTTTTGTATGGCAATGGATGACAGTAATTGTAAGTGCACTATACCAGTTAATTAAATGTTTGTTGACGATCCTGCATCCATGTTTATACAGTCGTCGATGTAGCATTGCTCGACATCTAGCAATGAATTCCACTCAAACCGGTGCTAGGACCGTCTTGAACTTACTATGAGGTATGGGAAAAGCTTATTGTTGAAGGCCTAATGGTGACTTCAAGATGAAGATCAACAATAAAAGCGTTTTTCCATTGCCTTTTACCATGCATTTGTAGAGATTTTGTCATGTGTATTTACTCCATATCCCTTCATTGATTACCGCAAATAAATACAAGGATTGTCAATGGTTATTCAGTTACCACTTTAATGGTATATCCGTTAATCATTTATGACTTCTGGTCCTCTTTTGTGCCTTTACCTGAGACGAATATATGTGATACACAACATCAAAATAAAGTAATTATACAAAACTTTAGGCAATAAAAGACCTACATTTATCAAATGACGAATATTTCGCTATACCTACTAGCTTTCTCAGTGTCTCTCGTGGTCTGATAATTGATCGTAAAGAATATGTAACGTACATCGACTGTCAAAGATTGTTTACATGGACACAAGATTACAATTTATATAGAAAGATTGTCAAAAATATTTTTGTACCAGACTTCCGCACAAAACATGATTGATGGAAAGTTAAAGTTAAACGTCTAGTGAGCAATATTTCGGCTACATCAGAAGGAGAGCAAATTAATCCATTAAACATTATCTGAAAGAAGAAATAAATATAAAAAAATAAAGGTGGGTGAGGCAATAGGGACAACCAACGGGATATTAGAGAAATGGGTAGGAGCAGGAAATTTGCCCCGCTTAACATATTATGTGCAAACACCACTACTTTAATAAATCAAATACTGTGAAAATGAATACTTAAATGAACGGGATAAAAACACATTACTACCAATTTTTGTTAATGCCATCCAGGTATAATGCATATAACTCTCTGATCCAGAAGCTTTCTCTCAATTGTCTCTGTTTATCGCCCAAACCCCGCTCGTGATCAATGATGGTGACTTTTGATCTTGCAAAATCTTCCAAAGAATGGCCAGGTAATTTGAGACGTTGACTGACATACACGAATAGATTTTTGGTGCGGTCTGATTCTTTTGTTAAACGGTTGGACACTTTCACCCACATACTGTAGACCATAGACCTGGCAGTCAATGAGGTATACGACATTAGGTGTCTTACAATTTACATTGCAGAACACCTTTCATACCTTACCTGTTTTTTGCTACTAAATGTTTGTTGCATTTGTTGACAACACTTGCATTTTATATCACCGCAAGGTTTGCATTGGCCAAGTGGTGGCGAGTTTTGCGAACGGTACGCTCGGACCAAGAATCCTTAATGCTTTTTGGTCGTCTAAAAGCAATGATTGGTTGCTCAGGGAACATTTTAGACAGTTTTTTGCATTTTTCAGTTTCCTTCCAGTGATATTGGACCGAGCTCGAAATGTTTGCCAGCGAATGATGATACGTGAGGACCAATGATTTCTTTTATTGACCCTCTTATCTTTGTATTGAAGGAGCTCGTCTCTGGTGACTTGACATGCTCTATTGAACCCTTTTTGTATGACTTTGTAAGAGTACCCCCTTGACTTTTAATGGTGTCTTAACTCGAAACTTGATGGTGACAGATATTGATGTTTGTCTGTTGGTTTTGAATATATGTCCGTGGAAATTAATCCCTCTTTGATAGTAGTGGTAGTATCAAGAAAGGATTTTTTTTTTATTTTGACACTTCATAATAGAGGGGTGAAGTGAATTGGCATGAATATAAAAATCGTCTAGTTTTTTCTCGGTATGTGTCCAATTCATGTTAATAGCTTGATATATTCTGCTGAAGTGAAATATCCAGGTAAATCCTGCAATTTAATTGGTTACCTTGTCAGGGGATATGAGACCGTATCCCCGTGGTAGCAAACTCACAATTTTTAAACGCTGTTAAAAGAAAAAATTATAGCACTTCTAGCAGAATATGAAAGTTATTCGGGCTTCACAGGGGATACGGGTTCATATTCCCTGTCTGTGCCCCATATCCCCTTCGCCTGACGGCTCATGGGATATAAAACACAGACAGGGAATATGAACCCGTATCCCCTGTGAAGATTCCCGAATAACATATAATATCCAAGTCAACCTCTGATATATCCGGGTCAATCGGATATAGCTTTTGCGGAAAAGCTCTGTAGGCTGATATAAAATGGGGAAGGATGGTCAATCGCATACTGCTTTTGCAGAAAAGCTCTGTAGGCTGATATAAAAATGGGATCATCCTTCCCCATTTTCCGCAAAAGCCATATCCAATTGACCCGGATATACCAGAGGATGACCTGGATATATCAAGCTTTTCTCCTAGGGTTTCAAAAGCAATAATTTTCACACGAAATCAGGCGGATGACATTAAACATCTATTGCATTTGTTCTTTCCGATTAGGTATTCGAAACAGAATCATAGAACACATAGTTAGGTCTCAATAACCGGTTATNTTGCCATTCACTTCAAGGCAAAAACAGGCAATTTCAAAGTTTTGCCCTCAACATATACGGTTAACGCGAGTCTCATGTCATATATCATTTCGAAGCATTTTATCTAAGGAATCCAAACCTGTTTTAAAAATATGGGGGTCACCGTTTAGTTTTCTCACAAAATTGCAACGAATAAAAATATGAGGAACTTTTATATATTTTGTGTAATTTCAATGTCGTATCTCAATTGATCTATATTTATATATTTCAGTTATGGCCTACTTGTTCTTGAGAGAATATGTCATATGGATACGCTATCATTCTTTCAAATTGGCGCATTTTGATTTTTTTAATATTCAAATGTTATCCTGATCACTTGTTTAAATTTAAGAAACTTTTGTATAAACCTAAGGTGTATCTCCCTCTTGCATACCTCTGTACTTAGCTGATTTTGGCTTTCCTATTTAGTACCTATTGGCTATTTGTTCTTTATCAGTTTTTTCACATATTTCGGTTCATGGATTTCCAAATGTTTTGATTTAATCTGCACTGATGAGACATAAGTTGTCGAAATGCGCATATGCAGAACCTAAATTCACAGTAACCTCGGTATTTAGTTATTTGTTACCACAGGGCCGATGCCACTGCTGGTGGACTTTTAGTCCCCAAGAGTCTTCACCAACCTTGTAGCCAGTACTTCGGTGCTGGCCCGAAAACCGATTTTATTTGAAAATTTGCAATATCTAAATTTAAGAAACTTTTGTATAAACCTAAGGAGTATCTCCCTCTTGCATAGCTCTGTCCTTAGCTGATTTTGTACCTATTGGTTATTTTTTCTCTATCAGTTTTTACACATATTTCGGTTCATGGATTTCCAAATGTTTTGATTTAATCGGCACATAAGTTGTCGAAATGCCCATATGCAGTACCTTAATTCACAGTAACCTCGGTATTTTGTTATTTGTTTATAGTGCCTACATCTCATGAGTCATAAAGGAGCCGAGAAGTAGGAGAAAAGCTCATTGTTGAAGGCCTTATGCCTCATGGTGACTTGAAGATAAAGAACAACAAACAACTATTGTTTCTCCGTGTATTTGTAGGACATTTGTCTCATGTGTATTTACTTTATATCCTTCATTGTAATTCCAAAATACGGCTCAGGGGATATAAAACACAGACCGGGAATATGAACCCGTATCCCCTGTGAAGATTCCCGAATAACATATAATATCCAAGTCAACCTCTGATATATCCGGGTCAATCGGATATGGCTTTTCCGGAAAAGCTCTGTAGGCTGATATAAAATGGGGAAGGATGGTCAATCGCATACTGCTTTTGCAGAAAAGCTCTGTAGGCTGATATAAAAATAGGATCATCCTTCCCCATTTTCCGCAAAAGCCATATCCAATTGACCCGGATATACCAGAGGATGACCTGGATATATCAAGCTTTTCTCCTAGGGTTTCAAAAGCAATAATTTTCACACGAAATCAGGCGGATGACATTAAACATCTATTGCATTTGTTCTTTCCGATTAGGTATTCGAAACAGAATCATAGAACACATAGTTAGGTCTCAATAACCGGTTATGATCGGTATTTTGATATTTATTGCATAGAAATACAAAAGGATTGCAGAAAATAAATTGGCAGTAACTTCGGTATTTTGATATTTATAACTTTGCCATTCACTTCAAGGCAAAAACAGGCAATTTCAAAGTTTTGCCCTCAACATATACGGTTAACGCGAGTCTCATGTCGTATATCATTTCGAAGCATTTTATCTGAGGAATCCAAACCTGTTTTAAAAATATGGGGGTCACCGTTTAGTTTTTTCACAAAATTGCAACGAATAAAAATATGAGGAACTTTTATATATTTTG
>MJUU01065003.1:0-10808 GCA_002080025.1 Modiolus philippinarum
CAGCAATGGCCCAGGTGAGCGATACAGGCTCTTGAGAGCCTTTTGTTTAGATCTTCATTAAATGCATGTACTTTATTTAAAAATTATAAAATGCCGCTTTATTAGTATGATTAGTACAATTAAATAATTCAAAAAAATTTTTAAAAAGGGGTGTGGCTACCTTATGTTAAATTCAGTCAATTTTCTTTGAAATTTTGGGTATCACTTTAAGGTCAAAATTAAGGAAGGAAAACCAATGGCAACATATTAGTTTCTGTAGTTGAAATTTACCATAATAAATGGTTCTTCATTGACAATGAAAAAATGTCAATCAGAGATTGCAATCCCCCCGCTCACCTTTTTGAACCCATACTAAAGTTTGGTTTTGAAAATGTATATATAGGAATCATCATGTAAATTTCATTTAAAATTAGAGATTTTTGCAGGAAAATGTATATATAGGAATCATCATATAAATTTCATTTAAAATTAAAGATTTTTGCAGTCTTATTATGAAGCTATTGAAAACAATTCCAATTATTGCAAGAAATTGAAAAAGATATGGTTGCTAGGTTGAATTCCCAAAAAATACTGGTCTTTGAGGATTTCAGGAAATTTACTCGAACAAGAGCAGAAGATTTTAGCAGTCTTTCTATTGAAAACATTGATTCTTAATATGAGGAACTAAAAAAGGTATGGTTGCTACATAGAATTCCAAAAAATAACAGGTCTTTGAGAGTTTCAGGAAATTTACCAAAACTAGAATCAAAGTTTTTTGCAATTTGACTTTTGAAAATGATCATCATTACTGTCAGAAATGGAAAAATAAATGGTTGCTAGGTAGAATTCCAAAAAATAACAGGGTCTTTAAGACTTTCAGGAAATTCACCAAAATAAGAATCAAAGTTTTTTGCAATCTGACCATTCAAAGTGATCATCACTACTGTTAGGAATTGAAAAAGATGTGGTTGCTAGGTAGAATTCCAAAAAAGAACAGGTCTTTAAGACTTTCAGGAAATTTATCAAAATAAGAATCAAAGTTTTTTGCAATCTGACCATTCCAAGTGACCATCACTACTGTTAGGAATTGAAAAAGATATGGTTGCTTGGTAGAATTCCAAAAAATAACAGGTCTTTAAGACTTTCAGGAAATTTACCAAAATAAGAATCAAAGTTTTTTGCAATCTGACCATTCCAAGTGATCATCACTACTGTTAGGAATTGAAAAAGATATGGTTGCTAGGTAGAATTCCAAAAAATAACTGGTCTTTAAGACTTTCAGGAAATTTACCAAAATTAGAATCAAAGTTTTTTGCAATCTGACTTTTGAAAATAATCACTGATAAAACAAGGCACCAAAAAAGAAATGGTTGCTAGGTAAAATTCCAAAAAGTAATGGTTCTTTGAGAGTTTCAGGAAATTTACCAATATAAGAATTATATTTTTGAAATTTAAGTGTTCATACTAGCTGATGAAATTAAAAAGTTGCTTTATTATATAATTTCATGTTAGAATTTCAAACATTATTGGTCTTTGACATTTTCAGGAAATTTACCAAATTTGCCACCAATGCCAAAATTAGAAATTCTTATCTTGGATTCCAAAAGCATTTCAAGTAATTCCCCATGAAAAAGTAAACCACAAAATGAAAATTATACATAAAGTTCCAATCATATTATGCTGAGTACTTATTGTTATAAGTTTTTTGGTCCCTTAAGGGCATGCCCCAAGGGGTCATACCAAATGTCCACTATCATTAGCAAATTAGATAAACATAATGGAACTCATATGGAAAGTTTCAGCTTCCATGCATAAATACTTCAGAAGATTTCGCATATTACTGGATAACTCGAAATACAATTTCGCTCATTATTCCGCCCCGAGGGCAAATTTCAAAATTCCAAAACCTTCGGCACAGACAACTATTATAGTGTTACTTATACCCTTAAAACCAGGTTTCTGCAACTTAAGGTGTAAGAGGAGTTCTAGCTGAATCGTTTTTTTTTTTGTTTTTTTGGATGCCCTGAGGGGTCATGCGAAAATTCTGACGCCCTCTGTGAAGTTACCACATAATATGTGAGTCAATTTCCGGGTTTCAACTTTCTAGCCCAAATAGCCGTGGAGATTTCTTCATTTATTGGATATCGCGAAAATTCCTTTTCGCCCATAATTTGCCCCTAGGGCGTTTGACAGAAACTCCGAACCCCTAGCGCGCTAGTGCAGATCATACTCTAGTATGGTGCCAGGTTTCAAATTTTTACCTCTTATAGTTCCAGAGCTATCAGGGAGCACTACACACGTACGTACGTACGTACATACGTACATACGGACGGACTGCATTACATAATCCCCCCCCGCTTTTGCTAAGCGGGGGGATAATAACAGTGTTGAGAAGAAACGACAGATACAAAAAATGTTAAATTGTAAGATGTTAAAATTGTCACCTATTGAAATTGGAATAAACTGGCTTAACCAATTAAAGTAGGACAACAAGCAATTTGATCTTTTAAATGTTTATATTTTCTGTTTTTTTCTACATGTTCTACAGGCTGACAGTTTAATTGCCATTATCATTTTGCATCAACCACTTTGGAATTTATATTATCAATAAATAAGATTTTAAATAAATAAAAAGATAAGATTTTACATTGAGGATACAATGAGGGAAATGTGATGACAAAAAAAGCCACATTTTCATACATGTACATGCATCTGTGCTTATAATGGTCATCAACACAGGTTTTAGAAAATGTATATGGAACTAAATGTTCTAACATGTACATTTAATCTTCACACGTTCATGATTATTATGCAGAAAATTTGTTCTAAAATAGGTCAGGCTTTTAATAGCATTTAATGGCCTCACTTCATCTGAAATATAATTAATTAAAAAAAGTGTTCATATGGTCAGCACTTTGCTGGGTTAAAATAAACATAGCTATCTTTTTTTATAAATCGATTAAAACAAAACTTTGAAAAACCAAAAACTTAGAAGAAAAAACTAAATACTAAGCATAAATTTGGAAAAAAATTACCTTCCAACATTAACTGATGTTCTTTTCGTACATATTTGCATTATTTTCATTCTAGCCACAAATACCAGATTCTTAGTTAATGATGTAGGGGTCTATACAATCAGACCTCAATGACATTCCAATTTAGAAGTGAAAGGAAATTTCTTTGAGCGGAGCTAGGCATGAAAATTTTTGGGATACATTTTGTTTTTCTTAGTTAAACATCAGGATACTCATTAGAAATTACATGATTGTTAAAAAAAGGGGTGCCAACCCCGGATCTGCCAATGCGACTTATACCCCATAGAGACCCACTAGTAATTATACCACTCTACACAAGCAGTCACTTATCACTTCTCCACATGCAAATAATTTTTCTTGACATGAACAGAATGTAGCCATTTTTTTGTTTGTACATGCATTATACTAGTAATTGAAAATATGTTAATATCATGGTGCAGTGCAAAGGAAAAACTTTTTTAGATCCATATTTCACAAGCCAACTATTGCTTTCTCTCAAAAGAATTAGTTTATAGTTTAATAAAGATTCATATACTTTTGAATTTAAGGTAGGGTGAAAGATCTACAACAAAAGAGAGTATTAGATGATGCTGCACGTAGAAGGAGACAAAGAAAAGCTCTTGAAGCTTTAGAGCTTGATAACTTTCAAGATGATCCACATGCAGATCTCAAGATGAGTAAGAAAGCCCCAAAATTTGAAGAATCCATGGAAGCAGGTATGTTTTAATGGTATTTATAAATTGTCATGCATATGTGACAATAAAAATGTTCCCTGACTGTAAAATCATGACATTAACTGATGATGATCTTATGACATAAAATTTGACTTCCCTGTACATATCAGGCATCCAGAAATTTTAAAAGTGAAAGAAATGTACAGGCTTTGTTGTTTAGATGTGTGAAGTATAAGACATTTTGGTTTTTATCATGGCCAGTATCAAGCCAGTGAGCCTGCGAGGCTTGATGCTTTACACCTTGGTAAAACAAAATGTCCTATGTTTCTGTGATTGGTAATTCATGAAAGTCAAGGATGAAAAGAACTTCATATGAAATAAGTTGAAATTTCTATTTTGATTTGGTAAATATATTGTTTATTTCCAATTTACAACATTCACATTCATATTACACATATGATTGCTTAAGAATAGTATCAGATTATAGTAACCCAGGACATGATGTCTTGACAGTAACCTGATAATTTCTTGCGTCACAGTCAGTTTGGTGATACTGACATTTTTAGGTACTGTAGATCAAAGAAAAAAATTCAGAAAAATTACTGTTAAAATATTTGTTGTTTTATTTCATCTTTAAAGTCACCTTGAGGCCATCAGCACAAAGTGTTTAAACTTGCCTATAGATTCAATAGTTCATAGTTAGGTATACTGGTATTGCACTAGTTTTTTGACAATGAATGAAGGATTGTCAATATTACATATAACTGGCAAAGTAATCATATATAAACACTATACTCACTGTCATTGTTGTCGAACAAAAGGATTCAACATATATTGAATTTGAAAACGTTTCCCGCCAAACTATGATGTTGTGCGATTATGACGTCCACATTTTGTGCTTGAAACGTCATATTTTTATGTTAGAAATGCAACTTCCGGGTACAAATGATGTACCCGGAATTCCCAAAATTGAACAAGACTTACAGACCGTATTCCCAAGATACGACAGTATTTTGAAATAGGTTATCAGCATGGTCTGATGAATTTCAAGAATTAAGAACTTTAAAATTTTTAGAATATATATACACTATTGGCATTTTCTCACACACAGTTACAAAAATTGGAGTCAGAAGTAAGTCAGAACTGAACCATCAGTCTAAAAAAGAAAACATGTAATCTAGAGACAATGGAACCATCAGAGACACAAAAACATAACACAAGTACGACACAGAAAAGAAAAAAACGAAACACATACAGATGAACAACACAGATTAAAACCATGGGTGATATAGTTTCAACTGTAGAGTAAGTATCTTCTGCTTCTTATAAGACACCCGTCGTGTTGAACATGTTGAAAATAAGCACAAAATTTTTTCTTAGTTTCTATTAAAATGATGAAATAATATTTGGTATGTATAGAAAAGATATATGTATTTAAGCATGTGAAATATATGCAAAATGCAGTCAAGTTTTATCTTGTTTCAGTCCAGCAGCAGGGTTCTGGTACAAAGAGACAAAGAAAAAATAGAAGTGATCATTTCAAGTTTAGATACAAGAAAAGCTTCGCTGCATTACTGGAGGAAGATGTTTGTATTTTAACATTTTAATCAAACAATGAATAAAGCTTCATTTAATTTTTGGTGCTTTATGTTCAAAAATGTTCGCACAATTCATAATATGCTTGAAAAAATAATTTTAACAAACACATCAAGACAATCTACTTTAATAAAACGTTTTTGATTATTCAACTACCATAATGTGGATTTTGTCTTGGTCTGTAAGCCAATAAATCACACAATGTATTGGGGAAAGATTCTGAGGAATTTAGGAGTAAAATTTTAAATTTGTGTACAATGTTTTATTAATAACACGGAAATCGATTGAACAGAGAATTCTAAAACAGCATTTTAACTGCTTAATAAGTTTAGACTTTAAAGAAATTTGTATGTTGTATAAATCAGGTTTTTGTGCAGGAAAAATGATGATAAAAGTATGGAAAATTTCATGAACTATTTTTATGCCATGCGTACAATAGTAGGGGATTAATAAAAATGTTGGGTGTGTCTGTCATTAGGTTTACCCTCAGGTTTTTTTCTGTAAAGGATGTATGCTATTACCATGAAACTTTATATAAATACATATTAGGGTATAATTTAACAAAAATCATAATAAAAATATATCATTGCTGCCAACTTCATGCTTCACTGATCATGGAAAAAGGGGGGTAGTATGAGGTTTATCCTTAGGTTGAATTTTTTTTTTTCTGTGAAGGATGTATGCTTTTATCATGAAACTTTATATAAATACACATTAGGGTATAGTTAAAGAAAAATCATAATAAAAATTTATCCTTGCTACTAACTTCATGCTTCACTGATCATGAAAAAAGGGGGATACTATGAGGTTTAACCTCAGGTTGAAGTTTCTTTCTCTGTGACTGATGTATGTTATTATCATGAAACTTTATTTAAATAAACATTAGGATACAAATAGACCAAAAACAATAATATTTACCCATGCCACCAACTTAATGCTTCACTGATCACAGAAAAAAGAGGGATAGTTTGAGGTTTATCCAAAGGTTTAAGTTTCTTTTTTGTGAAGGATGTATGCTATAATCATTAAACAACCATTAAATTAAATACCCATTAGGGTATAATTAAACAAAAATCATAGTAAAAATATATCCATGCAACCAACTTCATGCTTTTACTAATAAAGACATATAGCATTGTTCAAAATAGTTGTGAGGTGGTGCATTGTGTCTGTGAGACACATATTCTTGTTGTTCTATGATCTAAATTGATAAATATTTTCAGTATCTGCTAGTCAGTTGATGTTGATGTTGTAATCTTGTCTTTGGTCTTTGGCGTTGTCATAATCAATGCGTAACGTATTTTACTATTTATTCAATGAAGTGTGGGATCTTAATGAAATCCAAACTTTCACTATAAAACTTTATCTCATATGAGAATTGTGAGCAATATTGTGAAAGACCTTTTTCACCTTGATTTCACTGTGACGGTATTCATTTATACCTTGCCAATAATTCAGAAAACTCCTCTGTAAGCAGTGTTTATTACTGCATGTTTATGAATGCAACTCTGGTCCTGTGTTTTTTTTTAAGTAAATGGGTATATAAAGAAATAACATAAAATGATTGTAACTTGGAAAGAAAACAAACACATGACAGTTCACAAGTAACCATACATGTACAGTAGAACTTTGATGGCTCGAACTGCAATAGCTCGAACACCCTGGATGTCTCAAACCCATTTTCTGGTCCTTTTGTTCAAGTCTAAACATAATGTGACCTCCATGACCTCCATAGCTCGAACACCCCTCTAGCTCCAACTGTTTCCATCAGTCCCATGGTTGTTCGAGTCATCGAAGTTCGACTGTATTTGTAAGAATATCAAGTTGAGAGCAAATTAAACAATGTGGTTATTTTTGTCTGTTTACATCTGCCTTACACATGTATATCCAATTCTATATATATATATATATATATATAAATATATATGTATTTTTTTTTATCTTTTAGCAAAGATTTGAAAAAGAAGGGCCATCTTATTTATCAGCAGGGGTACCAGGATCAAGGTTTCCTGAGAGACATTTCTGTGCTGTGTGTGGATATCCTTAATGTTACTAAAATTTTTATTATGTCCCTTGTTCTGTTCCTCAGAATTATTTACGATAAATTTATTTTCATGAAGAAGAATTGATTTAGAAACTATCTGTGTAATGAAATAGATGCCAACTAAGTTTTCCATGAATGTTAAAAAAAAAAGAAATTTGGGTAAAAATTATTGTCTTACTGTGAACAGTCTAATTAAATTGGTTTTCTAATTGTTTAGTTCAAAGTCCTTCACAGTTCAGAAATCGCATTTATATTGTTTAAACATTTCACTCATTATGATTAAATAAGATCAATTGGAATTCTGATCATGCATTGCTTTTGGTTTTCTCAACTTCTTGATTTAGATAGATGTATATAGTGATTATGATTTGATATTTGGTCTAAAACAGTAGTATCACAAGTTGTACCATGTCTTCCTTTTCCAGGCCCGATTTGTTGAGCTTGTATTTTGCTTATCCAACATTTTTGTGATCGCCATCTTTGAGATTCATTGAATTGACAATAGTTAATATGTTTATTTCCAAATATACAGTGTTGAATATCAAAGGAAAATATGTATCACACAATTTGTGTCTTCAGACACTGGAAATATATCTATTATTATTTATTAGTTATATGAAATTATTTTTCCTTAACTTTGTTTACTTTTCCATCAAACTACACATGTGTACAGTGTGGAGCAAGATATTGTTGTGTTAGATGTTTAGGTACACATCAAGACACCAGGTAATATATATATATTACTATGTTTTCATGAAGAAGCCTTAATTTAGTCTGAAAGCATTTAAAAAGTACTTGACTGAAAATCTTTGTTGGTAGAGAATTGGTTATGTTCAATAATTAAGGTAAATTCAACATAAATATCATCAAACCTGATTGAAATACAAATTGAATCTGTGTTTCACCCATGAAGCATTTCATACCAAGATCAAGACATACCCTGGCAGATCATAGTGTATTATTTTAAGGATTCCATTGAAATTGCTTCAAAAAACCATTGCCAGCATGATATTGTGAGAACAGGGCATACCTTCATATAGGATAAAATTGTTCAGTTGAAAATCATTAATATGTACATGTATGTAAATGCCAGTTTGATCCAAAATTAAACAGGTTGAGGCTAATCCTCAGATAAATCTGTGAGCATTCAAAAAAAAGATTCTTACATTGTTTGGACTGACAGGTACCGATGAAATTATAGTCCACTTCAGCATTCACTAGTAACAGGACTTGCCAAAAAATGTAGTTCCTACCTAGATCAATTATTTTGGATTCCTCTGCCATGATATAGCTGTAATATTATCAAAAGTGCTAATAAACCCCACAATATCAATAAGTTTTTCCTCTGCCATGATACAGCTGTAATATTATCGAAAGTGCTAATCAACTCAATAATATCAATAAGTTTATACTTACAGTAAAGTAATCTTATATGAAAAATTTACTTCTAAAAAATGAATTTGTGGCATATGAATGGAAATGCAAGCTTTTATTTTAGCAAATAATCATCAAAGGCATTAGGATATCTTTGCTAGTTATACATGTATGTGTAAATAAGGAGGTAACTTCAAAGCTTCTCATGGTAAATATCCATGACACATGACAATTTATACATTTTGATATTGAAATCATCATGTTGTGTCTATATAAAGCACTTCGTATCTGAATTTGTATTGTTCCAATTTTTGGAATTTTTGTTACACATGTTTAATGTTTTTTTTTTTCAATTTAATTATATCTGAATTAAGTAAACTAGTTAAGATTTGATTCTGACATGCTTTATGATCATAACTATTTTTGTTTTTCAGGTGTTTGAAATGGACAGCTTGAGCTTAGTTTTGAGTTTACACTCAGTTTACATTATGACAACAGCCCTTATTACGATTTATCATCATTTAGGGTGAAGAGATCTTACTCCACTACTACTACATGGTCACATTGGTTTACCATTAAATGTGCACAACAATTACTCACAGGTTGGGTAGTAAATTTTTGTGGCAAGAGACACATTAACGAAATTACAGAAATTAACATATATAGAGGAATTGCTGCAATAGACCTTGTATTGTACCAAGGAAATTTTCAGTGGAAATTGTTTTATGTCAGCTGGTCTGAATAAAAGTAAAAATAATGATCTTTCTTATTCCTATAATACTTTCAAAGAGACACTTGGACAGACCTCAAAAGAGGGAGACATGGCACAACTTGCTGTACCAAAGCATCAGACCCAATATCAAATCATTAACTAAATATTCATGCCTACAAATTTGCCCCAAAAAATTCAAGAAACGATTATATACATGTAACTGAAAAAACAAACAGAAGTTTTCCAAATATGAATTAGATGAGTGACACCATACATCTCTCAATAGTTAAGCTTCAAACCAAATGTCGTATAAGTCATTATTTTCATGAGGACTTTAAATCATTTTTGCTTTATTTGTGGTTATTCTGATGAATAATTGAAAATATTTCAGTCCTGCAAAATAAAATCAAACCACTTTGAAGGAAATAGCTGAATTTGCTACCTCTGAAAAAAATTCCTCAATGAAAACTTGCAATGAAACAAGATGCATTTGTGAAACACAACAAATGCCCCCAGCAGCTCCTTTACCCAAGGGCAAATTCTCTAACCTCTATGACACTGACCTTTGACCTAATCTTTTTTTTTTACATATTTATGTTCCTATTGACTAGACTTATACACTTACCAAGTATAAAAAGTCTACCTTAGTTCAATCACAGACATACACACTGACAGGACAAAAATCCATGATCAGTATACTGTAAAATCTAAACAAAAATAATATCAAAATAGTTGTTAGCTCACCTGGCTATAGCCAGTCTTGGCTTTTGCCATCACTTTGCATCAATCGTCCATCCAACATAAATTTTTCATACAAAGATCTACTTCTCTGAAACTACTTAACCACTGAGACCAAGGTTGGCCACAATAGTTCATCGTTGGATCTGTTCAAATCACTTGCATATCTCAGGTTTGCACCTTTTCCAAGGTGGCTGCAAGTTCAACATTGGACCCTATGTGAATAAAGGGCTACGCAGAGCGCAGCATGATACGACCGCTGCATGTTGACCACTGAAATTGAACAAGTGTAATTTAAAGCAAATGTAGACACTGTAAAAAGCTTGACACAGTAATTAGCTGGTCACAAAATAGTGAAAATAAAGCTTACAATGAGAATAATAAAAAAAAATTCCATCAAAATCTGACGAAAAATAAAGATTTCACATATTTCTTATAATTGCAATTTTGACCCCCTTATAGTTTGGAAATGGTAAGAGCTACAGCAAATCAATTGAATATTACTTAAAGCTTACAATGAGAGGAATACAAGGGAAAAAATCCCATCAAAATCTAATGAAAAATAAAGATTTCACATATTTCTAATAATTGCAATTTTGGCCCCTTTGACCCCTTATAGCCCGGAAACGGTAAGAGCTACATCAAATCTGTTGACA
>MJUU01065005.1:0-32675 GCA_002080025.1 Modiolus philippinarum
ATTACTCATACCTCATAACAAGTTCAAGACGGCCCCTAGCACCGGTTTTAGCGGTATTCATTGCTAATTGCTACATCCACGTCTTTTTATCCTTTGATTTTTGATCCATGGATGCGGGAGCTTGATTGTTGTTTCCTCTACCGGATTTTACTTTACTACCGGATTTGACATGTTCAACACGGCGGGTGTCTAATAAGAAGCAGGAGATGCTTACTACCGGTGCACCTGATCTCATCTATGGGTTTTAATTTGGTGTGTGTGTGTGTGTGTGTGTGTGTGTGTGTGTGTGTGTGTGTGTTCATTTTTCTTTTCGGTCCTGTTTCCTTGTTGATTCCTTGTTGCCATTGTCCGTGGAACATTGGTTTCGGTTCTCACTTTCTTTAAGAAAATATGATGAATGTACATAAAAAATTAATCCTTTTTAAGTTGATAAAATCCGACGATATCGATGTTTCTGACGCTCATGCTCCCTTAAGGACAAAATTAATAATAATACAATGCGATTGACAACAATGATAAAAGCTGTATATCATCTTAGTATTAAAGTTTATTCGGGGATCTTCACAGAGGATACGGGTTCACTTTCCCTGTCTGCGTTTTATATACCCTGGGCCGTTAGGCGAAGGGGATATAGAGCACAGACAGGGAATATGAACCCGTGCCCCCTGTGACGCCGAATTACTTTTAGAAGTGCTATATTTTTTATTAAAACCGTTTCAAGACTGTGATTTTGCTACCACGGGGATACATTCTCATATCTCCTGTCAAGGAAACCAATCAAATTACAGGATTTACCTGGATATTTCATTTCAGCAGAATATAAAAATATATAAGTTACACAAAGAAAATTATAACGGCAATGATTATGACATATATGTACAATTTTGGATAGAAATATTGTAACGGAATGACAAATTGTCATTTTTACAACTTGCGTCTACTACATGTATCTTCAGCAAGAACAAAATGAAAACAAAAAGAGACAGATTGTCATTCTCAATGTCGATACTAATGTAAAAGATGAAGATTAATGAATGACTAACTAGTCATACCAGACATTCGAAGTGTTTAGGTACTTCCTGCCAAATATGATGTTTCTAGATATTTAGATCATCTATTACTCGTTTTGCAAAAGTAATGATATTTTCACTTGATGAAAGCAATTGAATGTGTAATTCATCATACTAGTTTTCTAGACAAATTTATTATAACAGCCTTCTGTAACCTTAATGTTTTCCTATCGCCATTAGATTAAAATGAAAGTGAAATATAGGTCTGTATATTCCTTAGGTACGACTACAATCGAAAAGAACGGAACATGGCGATTATTTGTACATGTATATTGACTCTATTGGGTGACAGAAAAGAAAAGTTTCTGATTAATATGTTTCCTGTTTAAACTTTGTATTGTAATTCCATTGCTCTTTAATTTGTGGCGGTATGTGTCGAAAAACTAGTGCTGTAACAAAGAAAGAACATTTAAGAAATTGAAAATCTTTAGAAACTAAAGCTAAATTTATTTATCAATACAATAATACAATAGTTGTATAACGAAAACTTTGTTATGCTGTACACGTGTTAGTTTGTTCCGCTGAACTTCAAATGAAGATACTATTCCTTTTCTATAATGTGGTATAAAATGGATAAAAGGAAACACCTACAATGGCTGAAAATTATAATTACACGCAACAATCTGTCAGGGAACTACACAGGAAAAACAGACAAGAAAAGACACAAAACAAACGTAGACAACTCGGAACAGTCGGACTTTGTACCGGCACTAGCAAAAGCCAGCGGTAGGATAACCGGCTCATGGGTACCCAAACCTTCCCTTTATCTGTCCCGTTTCCCTATAGTGTAAAAATATACGAATAAAACCCAATACAGGTAGATTAATAGCTCCATGACAACAAACTTGAAAAGGAGAGAAAAAGACAATATGAATTTTGAAAGATGGGATTGACACAAAAATGATAGAAAAGGAAAGAGAATTTCATACACGCTATCTATTAACAGTTTTTACCATGCCACTTTCATTTCTGGAACTGCGTCAATAATATTGAGCGAAAAAAAGACTACCAGAGCAATAGAAATAGAAATAGAAACGACAGCTATCCCCGCACTCCCTTCTTGATACAAAAACAGTTGTTATAAATCCTGGGTATATTTTTCTCAATATATTTGAAATCAAACTATTGATAACCATTTGTTTTACTTATAGAACTCTAGGATATATGTTTGATAGGCAGAATTACAAAAAATAAGCAGTCTTTGAGACTTTCAGGGCATTTACCAAAACTGAAATCAAATATTTTTGAAATCCAATTGATCAAAATGTTTGTCCAAAACTAAACAAACAATTAAAGTAGGGTTGGTAGGCAGAATGTTAAAACATAAGTGGTCTTATAGACTCTAAGGAAATTTACCAAATTGGAATGAAATATTTTTGAAATCCTATTGATTTGTCCTATACTACACAATCAAATAAGTATGGTTGCTGGTCTTTGAGACTTTCAAGAAATTTACCAAAATTGGAATCAAATATTTTTGAAATCCAATTGATGAAAATGCTTATTCTAAAATACACAATTAATTTAAGTATGGTTCCGAGGCAGAATTTGAAAAAAAATGGTCTTTCAGATTTTCAAGAAATTAACCAAAATTGGAATCAAATATTTTTGAAATCCTATTGATGAAAATGTTTGCTACACAAACAATTTAAGTATGGTTGTTTGTTAGCATTAAAAAAATAAGTGGTCGTTGAGACTTTCAGGAAATTTAGCAAAATTGGAATCAAATATTTTTTAAATCCATTTGATGAAAATCTACAGACTTTAAACAACATTTTTGCATAAAGATTTAATCCGTAAATTCAAAAACTTAGGCGGAGTTTGCGTCACATGCCACATGTGATCCACATCTTGGGGCCTTTTCCAAAATTGACATCTTGGACCTCTTGTTTGAACCAAAATAAAGATAAAAAATCAGTAGGCTTATTGCGTATTTACAGACTACGGTATATGCAACAATTCTACAACAAAATTAAATCCCCAAATCCAAAACTGTAGGAGGAGTTCGCGTCACATGCAACATATATCAAAATCGACATCTTGGGTCCTCTTGTTTACATTAAGACCAATATCAAAAATCCGAAAGCTTATTGCGCATTTGCAACATACGTGCAACAGTTCTATAAACAAAATTAAAACCCTAATTGCAAAAATGTAGATGAAGTTCGAGTTACATCGTTACGGACAGTCGGACGGACGGACAGACGGAGGCGAAAACAATAATCCTGAACTTTCTTCAGAAGGTGCGGGGATAACTATATTGTTGTATCTGTAATTGACAATGATAAATACAAGTGACTAGTAAGAAAAGTCCAGATTGCAAGTGACTAGTAAGAAAAGTCCAGATTGCATTATGATCAAATACAGTAGGGTGCAGACATAACCTCTCGCCAAGTTAACTTGAACCAGTCATAAAAGCTCTTCTAAGTTAACTCAAGACCGTTTTCAAGTTACCTTAGACCAGTCATAGAGCAGTCATAAAAAGTACTCTAAGTTAACTTTAGAAATGTTCTAGAGCCCTGACTGCTCTGACCTGTTCTGGTCATAGAATCCTGACTGCTTTGACCTGTTCTGGTCATAGAGCCCTGACTGCTCTAACCTGTTCTGGTCTTGGAGCCTTGATCGCTCTAACCTGTCAAAGAATCCTGACTGCTCTGACCTGTCATAGAACGCAGACTGCTTTAATGTTACAGCGATGGAAACTTTCAACATTCCCAAATTAGCGCTCATCGTGTGCACTCATCGTGTAAAGCATGTCCGTGTAGCGTGTAACGTTCTCCGTTCATTGCGTGTAACGTGCATTTACTCCTTTCATTTGAAATAGAAAAAAGAAGGGAAACGGAGAATGTGTCAAAAAGAAAACGACCCAAAGGGGAGTAAAAACATCTCAAAGCCACCATACAATCTTCAATGAACGGTGAGAAAACCCCGCACCCAACGGCAGCTCAGAGTCCACATTTCATATATTTATTTGCCCGTTTTCTTTGCCTAGAAAATTTATTCTCATGAAAATTCTGAAAAACAAATAATGTATTTCCATGACAAGTAGGATTAAAATATTTATTTTTTTCACTGAGACCAAGATTAAATTATTTATTTACAAAATCGCCCAATCCCAACCCATGAAAATCAACTGGTCGTCCTCTTATTTCTGTTTTCTGAAAGATAATATAGATTTTTACAACCGGAACTTTACAACCACTTATATTTTCTTACATATTTTAGTTATATTACAGCAAGTTGCAGTATTGCGGGCATCGATATAATATTGAATGAAGAAAATCTGCCTTTTCTTCTGGGACTTATACCAGCCTTTCTTATATATTTTAGGTTAATTTACAGCAAATTGAAGTATTGCGGGCATCGATATAATATCGATGAAGAAAATCTACCTTTTCTTTTATATTTTGGGTAAAATTACAGCAAGTTGAAGTATTACGGGCATCAATATAATATCGAATAAAGAAAATCGGCTTTTGCTTATATATTTTAGGTAAAATTACAGCAAGTTGAAGTTTGTGGGCATCAATATAATATCGAATGTAGAAAATCTGCCTTTTCTAATTCATTTTAGGTTAAATTACAGCAAGTTGAAGTATTGCGGGGATCGATATATAATCAAATGAAGAATAAAATCTGCATTTTCTTATATATTTAGGTTAAATTACAGCAAGTTGCAGGATTGCGAGAATCGATATATAATCGAATAAAAAAAATCTGCTTTTTCTTATATATTTTAGGTTAAATTACATTAAATTGAAGTATTGCGGGCATCAGAATATTATCGAATGAAGAAAATCTGCTTTTCTCATATATTTCAGGCTTAATTACAGCAAGTTGGGGTATTGTGAAAATCGATTAACTAAAACTAGCTTTTTCTTATATATTTTAGGTTAAAAGTATTGCAGGCATCTATATTATTAAATGAAGAAAATCAGCTTTTTCTTATATATTTTAGGATAAATTACAGCAAGTTGAAGTACTGCGGGCATCGATATACTATCGAATGAAGAAAATCTGCCTTTTCTCATATACTATAGGTTAAATTACAGCAAGTTGAAATATTGAGGGCATTGATATAATATCGAATGAAGAAAATCTGCATTTTCTAATATAGTTTAGGTTATATTACAACAAGTTGAAGTATTGCGGGCATTGATATAATATCGAATGAAGAAAATCTGCTTTTTCTTATATATTCCAAATTTTAAAATTACAGCAAGTATTGTGGGCTTCGCTATATTATCGAGTAAAGACAATCTGCCTTTTCTTATATTTTTTATGTTAAATTACAGCAAGTTGAAGTATTGCAGGCATCGATATATTATCGAATGAAGAAAATCTTCTTTATCTTATATAGTTTGGGTTAAATTACAGCAAGTTGAAGTATTGCAATAATCGATATATTATAGAATGAAGAAAATCTTATTTATATATATTTTAACCTAATTTATATATATATATATATTATGTTAAAATACAGCAAGTTGAAGTATTGTGGGCATTGATATAACATTGAATGAAGAAAATCTGCCTTTTGTTATATATTTGTAGGTTAAATTACAGCAAGCTGAAGCATTGTAGGCATCGATATAATATCGAATGAAGAAAATCTGCTTTTTAGCTCACCTGGCTATGCCAGGGTGAGCTATTGCCATCACTTTGCGTCCGTCGTTCGTCCGTCGTTGGCTCACTTTCAAAAATCGTCTCCTCTAAAACCACTGGATCAAATTGAACCAAACTTTAACTGAATCATTACTAGGGTATCTAGTTTCAAATTTGTTATTTTGTATGTCTTAGGTCAAACAACATGGCTGTCTTACTAAAAATAGAACATATGGGTGAATTAGAGTTTTTGGCAAACAACTCAAAAACCGTTACAGGTATCAAAAATCTGACGAGGTGAAAGTGATCACCATGAGAAGATCTACCCATGCTGAAATTTTGAAGAAAATCTGATGACCCGTCTAAGAGTTATTGCCCTTTTCCGTTAAATTTTCAAAATTTTGATGTTTTTATTTTTTATTAAAAAACTATAACAGATAGATCTACCCCATGGATATTTTGAAGAAAATCAAAGTACCTATTAATGAGTTGTGGCCCTTTATTTGTCAAATTTTTCGTGATTTTTTACTTTTTGTCCTATATTTGAGATAGAGGTCAAGTTTAAATTGCAAAAACGTTCAGCATGTTAAGGACTATATTGTATTGAACACGTTCAAGTTTTCCGACCGCTTCCAAGATGGCCGCCAGCGGGGAACTTAGTTTACCATTTGACCTAATAGGAAAATTCATACAAAGAACTTCTTCTTGAGAACCACTGAATGGATTTGAACCAAACTTTGCATGAATGATGCTTATGAGGTGCTGACCAAGTGTTGTTACTTTGGTGCTGATCCATCATCCAACATGGCCGCCAGCGGGGATCTTAATTTTAACATTGGACTCTATGGGAAAATGCATACAAAGATCTTCTACTTAAGAACCACCAAATGGATTTGAACCAAACTTGGCATAAATGATGTTTACGAGGTGCTGACCAAGTGTTATTACTTTGGTGCCAATCTGTCATCTTACATGACCGACAGCATTGGACCCTATGGGAAATGCACACAAAGATCTTCTAGAGAACTGCCGAATGGATTTAAATCAAACATGACATGAATGATGCTGTCACTTGCTGACCAAGTGTCACTAGCTGTGAACTTAATTTAGCAAAAGATTTTCTATAGAACTGCTTAATAGATTTTACCCAAACTTTGCTTATGAGAAGCTGACCAAGTGTTGTTACTTCAGTGCTGATCCATCATCCAACATGGCTGCCAACAATGAATTGGACCCTAAGGGGAAATGCATACAAAGATATCATGGAAAACCTTTGAATGGATTCAATTTAAACATTGCATAAATGAAACATGTGAGATTTTGACCAAGCTTGTTACTTTGGTGCTGATCCGTCTTGCGACATGGCCACTAGTAGCAAAACTTAGTTTAATATTGGACCCAGTGGGAAATGCATAAAAAGATCTTCTCCTCTGAAACTGCTTGAACAATTTCAGTAAAATTTTGATATGATAGTCCTTATGTGACCCTCTTCAAAGTTTTATGTTAAATAGCTGCCAGCAGGGAACGTAGATTAACATAGGCCCCTTAAGTTTGGAAACTGCATTCAAAAATCTTCTCTGAAACTGCTTGAACAATTTTAATTAAATTTTATAAAAAGTTTCTGATTTTTATGTACATGCATCACCATAGATGGACCATCAATTGGGAATCATAGGGCTGCAGGACCCAGGTGAGCAATACAGGCTCTTGAGAGCCTCTTGTTCTTATATATTTTAAGTTAAATTACAGCAAGTTGAAGTATTGAGGGCATCGATATAATATCGAATGAAGAACATCTGCATTTTCTTATATATTTTAGATTAAATTACAGCAAGTTTAAGTATTGGGGGCATCGATATAATATTGAATGAAGAAAATCTGCCTTTTGTTATATATTTTAGGTTAAATTACTGCAAGTTGAAGTATTGCAAGAATCGATATATTATTAAATGAAGAAAATCTGCTTTTTTTCTTAGATATTCTTGGTAAAATTACATTAAGTTGAAGTATTGCGGGCATCGATATATTATCGAATCATGAAAATCTGCTTTTTCTTATATATATATTTTTTTTGGTTTAATTACAGAAAGTTGAAGTATTGTGGGCTTCGACATAATTTGAATAAAGAAAATCTGCCTAAATTTGCCTTTTCTTATATATTTTAGGTTAAATTACAACAAGTTGTAGTCTTGCGGGAATCGATATAATATCGAATGAAGAAAATCTGCTTTTTCTTATATATTTTAAGTTAAATTATAGCAAGTTGCAGTATTGAGGGCAATCAGTATATTATGGAATGAAGAAAATCTGCCTTTTCTTAATACATGTATATATTTTTGTTAAATTACATCAAGTTTCAGTAAAGTGGGAGCATCATTATATGATTATATATTCTGATATTTGATGTTTGTAGCTGTTTGCAGCATCTTTGTTATATTAGTCCCAGTTTTCATTCAGTTTTTTTTTATTTATCTAATTGTCTATTTTACAAAATGACGGAACTTTACAGTTAATTACAATTTTTGAATACATGAAAGTGACTCTTTTCTGATAATAGTTCTGATATGATCATACGGCAAAATGGAAGAAAATTGCATTCAATGAGTAAAAAATGAGTGCGTTCATCGTGTGAATCGTGTGCGTTTTGAAGGGAATGTGGGATGTGTCCATCGCTGTACTAGATTTTGATTATTTTACAGTTCTTGTATTGCTTTAGAGCTCTACGACTAATTAGAGCAGTCAGGATTCTATGACAGGTTCGAGCGGTCAGGGCTCTATGACTGGTCAGAGCAGTCAGGACTCTATGACAGGTCAGAGCAGTCAGGATTCTGTGACAGGTTAATAGAGAGGTCAGGGCTCTATGACTGCATGGTCAGAGCAGTCAGGGCTCTATGACTGGTCAGAGCAGTCAGGATTCTATGACTGCTCCAAGTTAACTTCAAGTTAATTTAGGACGGTTCTCAATACTGCTCCCCAAGTTAACTTGGACGAGAGGCTATGTCAGCACCCTACTGTAATCTACACAAAAAATAAAAGATGTTGCATTTACATCATTCATATTTTCACTCAAAGATGCGTATTGTCAAATAGAATTCCTGAAATGACAAAACTTATCTATTATTGAATTCTTCCGAATCGTTTTCGCATAGTGTTCTTTGCTATTTGCAATGTGAGAGGTTACTCCTTGAAAAACGTGTACAGCATAACAAAATTTACTATTCTTATATGAATCTCTTCTTCCGCTTTGGAAACAAAGCTATGTTCTAATTCCAACAATATTTTTTAACACATGCGTATATTTTTTTACAAAAGGGCATTCGTAAAGTACAATTTTACATTTCATTCACTCAATATTCATTTGATTTTGTGTAAATAAAGTTTTTAAATAATGAATCGCCCAAACATCCGCATCAAATAATGTCAATATAATAGAAATTTACAACCGTTACTAAATTTAAGACTCGGAACTGAAATTGACATAACCGTAACCTAGCAACAAATGTGTTGTTGTTATGAAATCTCATCTAAGTTTTAGATTTTTAATGTTAATTAATTATAAATATGAGCTTTATTCATTTTCTTTTCTTTTTTTGGGCTTCAAAAATAACATAACTAAACAGTCATATAAATCAGAAATATAAACAGTTCACACTTACACCCGCTTCGATTTTAAAATATCCGTATTTTATATGTTTTATAACAGCTTATTTGTTCTTATTCATAAGCTTATGAGCTATTTGTATTAATAAAACAACGAATATAGATTTCTCTATGTCCATTTATGTGTGTTCATATATGCGGTTTCCGACATATTTCAACTCTTATGCAAAACCCAATATCGCTCTCTTAGAGCCGCTTCGAATGTTTAAAACTCTTGTTAAATATATTAGAATCGAAATAGATTATTGCAATTGGGCTCTATGCGAATTAGCTATCGCTCGGTATAAAATATTGACAAACATAAGGTCTGCCCATGTTCTAATTCGCATAGAGCCCGCTTGCAATAATCTATTTCTTAATTTATATGCAACATCGGTATTTTTGTATATTAGAGCTGTAAAGCTAGGGCAGTATAAAATCAAAAGACGTGCTCCAATATCAAAGAATATTGTTGACCATATTGATGAATCGTTATTTTGATTATTTTGTTATGCAGTATGCTAATTTGGTCTTGCCTATCTATCTGCGAGTATTGAAATATCAATCTGGAATCCACAACCATAAGAATACAAGAGATGTGCATTCATGGAATTTATTAACTCCTGTAATGAAATTAACCTTCCTATTTTTGCTGATTGTGATCTCTACTGTACTGTCAGATAGTTCGCAGGAATACGGGTATTTCACGCATGTTCAAAACTAATTGTTCAATATGCATGAAATTTCACATTTCAGAACGTCGCGGAAAGAAACCTGATAGTACAGTGGCGTTGATAGGGAGCAACCCTTTGATTTTTATGGGAGAGGGGAAGGAAGGAATTCGATAAAAAAACATCCAGGATCAGAATTTTGGCGAAAAAAATATCAGGACAGGAGGAAGCTAAAAAAAATTACCAGGATGACATATATGAAGCAAAAATTCTGGCTCGGACCGAAAAAATTACAGGATTGCTTCCAATGAGAAAAACAATTGTCAGGCTCAAAGATTGCATGACAAAAAAATCCAGGATCAGATGTTCCTTTCTGCCCCCCCNCCCCCCCCCCCCCCCCGTCTAAAAATCAAATGGTTGCTCCCTTAGTTCGCCTCATCTATGTACATATAAAATTAGATTGGAAAAAAAGCAGTATTATACTCTTGCAAAGCTCTGTCCAATGACAATACCTTTCGGTCCATTGGATTATTTGTTTTCGTTTAATGCAATGTTTACTAAATAGTTTGGTTTGACATGAATTGTTGAAATTGCCATCTCAAGAACTCAGAGTTCTTCATATGTATGTCTGTCTAAATTTTTCCTTTCTATGGTGCTCTCAGGTGATGTCCTGATCCCATTGTATACAGATTATTTTGGTATTAACGGTTCAGTTCACATTTACTTTACTGTAATTGACGCTTATGAGTATTTTGTTATTGCATAGCCACTCTGCCAATACGTCTGGTTTTGGACTAAGACCCCCCCCCTGGTATTAAAGGCCAAGTCGTCCAGTACATGTGTTGTCCCGAGACCGACATCCTTTGCAAATCAACAATTTCTGAATCAATCTAGTAAGTATCTTCCAATTATTTCAAAAATTCAAAGCAAATATTTGGTGATTTCTGCATCCCTTTGAAGTCTCTTTTGACTATTTGCACACAATCTGACTTTATTTGGATTAATGGTTTTATTATGATGTGCGCTAGTTTGACATAAGTTGTCAAAATGGCTTTCTGACACACTCAAATTAACTTATTGTGTAAGCATTTGAATACTTACACAATACAGAACTTACAGAATATTCCATTTGCCGTTTCAGAAACTGAGGAATTGTGGGTACAGGGATTGTCTTTGAAATTTTGGTGTACGGACAATCGATTTTCAACCAATGACGTTATGTTATTTACGTTCTTGACCAATCAAAATATTTTGGTGTACGCTCTACCCACAATCCTTTAGTTTCTGAAACGGCGAATTCATACAACAAAAATATCAGCAGATATACAAAGTAAATCTAAGTGAGTATGTCATCATTTTGCAAATCATGAAATATAGTAAGTCAATTTGAAAATTATATTTTGTGATGTTGGATGATTATTAAATGTGACAACAAAAAAGTTTGCGGAATATATATGGGCCCGCAACATAAGTGGCGGACATCCTATAGTAATCAGTCTGTCCGTTCGTCCGAAACAATCATGTCCGAGCTATAACATTTTTCTCTTTTGAGATAGGCTTTTGATATTTGGCATGTGGATAGATCATCTCAAGGGGATGTGTTGCGTATTTCAACTAGTGACCTTTGACCTTGACCTTTGACATCAGGGTCATATTCATGCTTTTTCAATGAAGAAGTCTCCGGGCAATATCTTTTTTCTCTTTTGAGATAGGCTTTTGATATTTGGTATGTGTATAGATCACCCCAAGACAACGTGTTGCGTACCTTGGTTGGTGACCTTTGACCTTGACCTTTAACCTCGGGGTCACACATGCTTTTTCAATGACAAAGTCATGTCCTCGGTATAGTATTTTTCTCTTTTGAGATAGGCTTTTGATATTTGGCATGTAGATAGATCACCTCAAGACGACGTGTCGCGTACCTTGGTTGGTGACCTTGACCTTTCGCCTAAAATTAATGCTTTTACAATGACAAAGTCATGTCCAGGCTATAACTTTTTTCTCTTTTAAATAGGCTTTTGAAATTTGGCGTGTGGATAAATCACCTGAAAGCGATGTGTCCCTGGTTGGTGACCTTTGCTGTCAGGGTCACATTCATGCTTTTTCAATAACAAAGTGATGTCGGGCTGTAACTTTTTTCTCTTTTGAGATAGGCTTTTGATATTTGTCATGTGGATAGATTGCTTCAAGGTGACATGTCACGTACAATAGTTGATGACCCTTGACCATTGACCTCTAGGTCACACTTGGAGCGGGGCCCACAGAGATGGATACCATCCCACTGATGTCTAGTTTCTACTTATTCTCTGAAAAAGTGATGTTAGTCTTTACAAAATCTGTGTCAAATACAACGAAATATGAAAAAGCAAAACATTCAAATATCAATTTTGCTATTCCATCCGTAGCTTATGTGTTTTGAATCAAAATATCTAAATACATCATTTGAAATGGTTGTGTAATGTTCATGTCCTCATCTATCACGTTTGAATTTATACTAATGTGAATAGGAGAAAAATGATTGATTCAGAAAAGAAGATAGTTTTTATGTTCTTAGAAGAAGGAAACAATTAATTGTTAGGAAGGCGGAAACGTGTAATAATATAACTCGTCATGATATTATTTCGGGCGCCATTAAGCATTGTTGTAGCAATTAACAAACTTTTAATACTTGTTAGCGTTTTCTGAAATTAAAGTCAGTTCTTTTGTATTGAACAGATGGTTTTAAATATCGAAGGTTTTTCCCATAAAGTATCATTCACGTCTCCCACATTGAGAAGAATTAGTTGTAAGTGAAGTTTTACGGTTTTACCTGTTATTCCTGCGTAATATGTATCACCCAATAACAATCAGTGTTCTTGTCGTCGAAGGCTTCAATCAATAGCTCATTTAAGCGAGTATAAGTGTTAGAAATTTTGTTAATAGAATTAAAACTGTTGCCCTTTGTTTTGAAGAGCTTTGCTAATAAAACAACTTGAGCCAAAAATTTTGAAAATCCATGTTAGAATTTTTTTAGATATACCACGTCAAAATTTTGGTGGGAAACAGTTCTCTCTAGAGTTTTCCTTCAATTTTCATTAGTTGTTTATATGCCTTAAAATATATGAAAATTAAATTGGAATATAATAAAATTTTATACATTGTCTTTTTTACGCATTTTAAAGTGACCTATGACCAAGAAAATATGATACATGTGCAAAAAATTTAACCCTGTTTAAATGGATCAAATCCGAGGATATCGAATGGTTCTGAAATCTTACACTCATACTCCCTTAAGGTCCGTTAGCAAATTTCATTAGATTGTAGATATGGTTTAACCCTACGACTGGCTTTTACTGGTGCCGGTACCAAGTCCGGCTATCCCGAGTTCCTATCGTTATTTATGTTTGTCTCTTGTTTTCATTATTGTTTTTCTGGTGCAGTTTGCTTGTATATTGTGGCATATGATTGTAGTTCCTGGCCATTGTAGGTGTTTGCTGTTTTCCTGTTTTTGTAATGGAATAATAAGACATTTTGTTTTTGATACACACTTTATCACGGCAGTATCAAGTGATCCCGTTAGGACAAAATGTCCTATGTGAATTTTATCGGTAATTCACAAAATTATAAATAAAACTCTATAATAACATGAATAAATTGCAATAAGCTGGAATTTTACAGTAAATGTATTGTTTATTACAATAATATATATATATACATCCCTCATTCAACATATTACACGTATGAACACGACAAGTAGTACATAACATGACGTCAGCATAGCAACCCGCAATTGATGCCTTCACAGTGACCCAATAATTTCGTTGCAGTGTCTAGTTCGGTGATATTGAGATTATCAATCTCTTCAGATCAAAAGAATTACCGATAATTTTTTATGTGAAGTGTAAAAATAAAGGTTGCACAGTTGTATCCGGAGACGACATTTTTCAAATGAGAGATATGTTTAAACGCCAGGATTGTGGAGAGTATGCAACTACGGCACAGTAGTCGTGAAGTCCAGAAATAAAATGCATAAAAGTGGATAAACAGTGACCAAGTACTTATTTAATTGCTTATAATAGCTAGAAACTAATAAAGTACTTTGCGTGAAAAGAGTCACGCGCTTATCTCTTCAGCCTATTTTCTCTGAGATTCAGGGATACATTCTCCTGAAGATTCAAAATTGTCCTGCATCAAGTTTTTACCGAAACCTATTTTTTCTAAATGCGACAACCATGAAGAGAAAACCATGTGTCCTTTTGCATGTTTTGTGCTATCATCATTTAAAACACCTACATGTCCTTAGATGGACGGTTTGGTTCTTACTTTCTATTGATAGTTTTGTGCAATTTTGCTAAATTTTGGACTATTTTGAGGCATTTTGGTATAAATATCGATTTCATCTTTAGAGATTTTTGTCAAAGTTTTTCCAGATTATTAGATTTCATTAATCTGAAGAAATATCACAGACAAAAGGCATAGGTCCGTAATGATATACGAAAAGTTTGTGTGGAAAATGTTTGACCCCAAGAATATCTCATCACAATAAAAACTTATGTTGATCTCGTCAACCAAGGATAAAACATGAAACCTTCCGGTTTATTTCCAATGGGGTCCTTCAAAAATAAGTATAAACGTAATATAATTTATTTAATAAATATTTCTGAGGTCAAAGTATTAATAGCAGGCGAAAATGGTAGCACAGTTGGTCTTTAAGGTGGAATCAATGTGATACCAGTTCTTCCTAATATCCAGTAAGTGACATTTCACTTCCTTTTTAAATCGAATTATGTTGGTGACAGATTTGATGGAATCAGGAAGTCAGTTCCAATCTTGGATAGCGTTATAAAAAAATGATGTTGATTCTGTGCCTTTAATCTTAGGTATTACAAAATTAAAGGGACTAGATCGGGTATTATATTTCTGGTGTTCATTTATTTTTACAAAGTTGTTTTTTAGATATGATGGACATTTATTATTAAAGATTTTAATCGCGTGGTTCAGGCTTAATTGTTTTACTCATTGCTCCACGTTCATATATCTCAAACTTTGCAATTCCGGTGTTCCTATAGTCTCTCGTGGCCCGAAGTTTTTGATGACTCTTACTGTTTTATTTTGAGTCATTGTAGTTTTTGTTTTGAAGATTTAGATATACCTGCATACCAGGAAGAACATGAATAGTCAAAATGACATTGCATAAGAGTCATGGGTAATGTTTTCTTTGTTTCCGATGACACACAATTCGCTTTTCTATACATAAATTTTAAACGAGAGTTAACTTTCTTAATGATAGAGTTTGCAGTTTTTTCACCAGATAAATTTTGATTAATTTCAATGCCCAAATATATAATGCTACTCTGTGATTTTATAACATGACCATTACAAATAATTTGAAATTCCAATATTTTGGTTAATTTCCGCTTTGGTCCAAAGAGTATGCACTCAGTCTTACCAAGATGGAGGGATAATTTGTTGTCAACAAGCCACAAGCTACATGATTCAAGTTCTTTGCCGAGTTTGTCGGCTATAAAATCAAGTTTGGAAAATTATCTTTTAGAACTTAGAAAAGAAGTCATATGAAAAGGTTTCATTCTTTCCTTGAAAAATGATCTTTATTACCCCTTTTTTAATTTCTGAAAAATCACCGGTCGTAGGTACATAATTTTTGAGACCATTTTCAACGGTTATTTCACAATATATACAAATCAATAAAAATCTTTTCACTCATACGAATTACGAATTATTCATAAACTAGATTCGAAGCCCCAAGTTAATACTTCCTTAAGAAGAAAGGTACAACAAAAGTATAAAAGGTCAACATAACAGTTATAAAGTTTCAATTTTGACCAATACAAGTAACAAGATGAAATATGAATAGAAAAACGCTATTCAAATCGTCATATATGGCACAGTACTAAACAAACAACACCGTTGTGCGTACTTGGAGCCACTGTGTTTCGTTTGGGCTGTAATAATTTTTTAGATTGATTGGAAATCCTGTTTTTTGTTTTTGTTTTTGTTTTTTGTTTTTGTTTTTTTTTTTTTTTTGAGGGGGGTAAATTTATTTGTTGATTTAATTCCGCAGGTCTATTAATATTTATGCTATATTCTTTGCTAAATAACGACTTTCTGTAAATCATATACAAAATAAAAAAAATAACTCTTATAATGATTTGATATGATTTTCCCTTAGTGTTCAATCTAGTTCATGAATAATCAAAGACAGAATTATTCCTAATAAATAAAAAAGGACAAATTCAATTCCATTTCATGATGACTCACATTTTTGCGACTATCACACTGCAGTGCTTTGATTATTCCATCTTTAGTTACAATGAGTACTTAACAAATTTGGTTTATTGTTGTGAAAGCCGTTTTTTTTTATTACACAGTAATGATATAAGTGTGACACTTACTTATCAACAAATGGGTTTAAGTACAGCATGTAACCTGAAAACATGAGACATGAAAGCATAGGGATGATAAAAGATGTAGAAAATATAAGACTAATGAGAACTTCTGAGATACATAAAAAACTTTTGGATTTAGACACAGACACAAATGACGATTGCTATGGGCGCCAAAAAATAGTAAACCTTTATTTGCTTGGCCGAAAAAATTCGTTTGACCCGAAGACAACCTGTTGCCCAAGACCGTAGGCTATTAGCTGTTGCTTGATTTACCATTCTATAACTGTTTTGTGATACCTTTTCATAATGGTGTGTTTAAAAATACGTTAATTTGCATATCCACTACATGTCTAGTAATTCGACATTCAGTTTCGTCTAAAATGCTCAATTTCATCCTCGGAAATTTCAAATCGCCGTTTTGGCGTTCAAGACGTCAAGATATCCTGTAAAAAGCGCATGCAGTTATTTAACCAATCATTCCAAGGCAAGCAGTTAACAGATTGGATGCGATCAACAAAGATTCACCAACGACCAACTCTGGAAATGTTTGGGTACTTCCTGTCAATGCGTTGTTTCTTATCCTTATATCGTATTGCAAAGGTAAAATGTTTTTTTTTTGTATATCCCTTAGGTATAACTCACGTTACATTTTACAAACACGCAACATGACGATTATTTGCAAATAATATTATCGGGTGATATAGGAAAAGTTTCCAACTAATGCCCCCTCACGATAATGCATTTCTTTTTTTATCTTTGTATGAATTCTTCGCCCCTTGTCTGTATATGTTAAAAATTCAGTGTTTTGATAGAAAACATTTAATTAGACAAAGCTCAATTTTATAAATAAAATAGATTAAGATTAATTCCATAACAGAATATAAAATAAATCCTAACAAATGTATGATTGAGATATATATTCTACTGAACTTCAAATGAAGATACGACTCCTTCTAAAAAATGGTACGTTAGTCTGGCACAAAAATGATAAAAAACAAAAAACAACTTTGTAGAATGCATTCTATTCCCATTTCTGAATGATCGATACGACCTATGTCAATAATATTATCGGGAAATGCAAAAAGTACCAGAGTAACACATTTTTAACGTTGTATATGTAATTAAAGATAATGCCCATTTGTGTATAGGAGGATAAAAAATCCACTAGCATGACGACCAAATACGTAAAAACGGAAAACAGCAAAAAAATGTTTGCATACCAAATATCTCAAAGGGCCTGTATTCATCATATATAAAATTTCTATAGTAACAGACCAAACAAATCTCTCCAGGACTTATTACGGGAGATTATTTTCGTGTGGTGTTGTCTGCTTCTTTCTGTCATACTCAAATATCATGGACTATTGATAATAAACATTGAAAGAATATGGAGTAAATGCACGTGAGAGAAAGTCCCAACAAATACGTGGTAAATCCGGGCAATGGAACAACGCTGCATTGGAACAATGACAATCTTGGTTTGCAATGCTGATGAATTTTTATTCATGTATTTTTTATCATCTTGTCTTGCAATATGATAATAAGGTAGTCTTGTTAAACTTCTATCGTTTAATGGCGAATATGGAATAGGGAATGATTAGCGAAAAAGAAATAGGGAATAAATAAATGGCTAATAGGGAAAGTGACCAACTTGATGGCCTCTTGATTCGGTCAATAAACTGCTGGCGGAGTAAGTACCCAAGGGTATCACCGACCCAGTCGTACTTCGTTACTGGTTCAAAACCGACATCACATGCAAGTTTACAATATCACAATAAATCTTCCTTATGCACAATTTTGCCATTAGCTGATTGTGTCATCTTTTCTTAATCAGACTTTAATGTTTGGTTTTCTAACATTGATCTGCACCAATGACAAATATGATGTCGAAAAGGCCATCAGAAAGACTCAAACTTATACTTACTCCCGTATTGTGTTATTTTTCCATTGATCTGCAAGGGAACAAAGGAAAGGTCTTCATGTTGACTTCAAGATAAACTTACCATGTATTAATGGGTATTTTGTCCCATGTACATTCACTCCATATCCCTTTATTTGTTCATACAGGTACTCTGTAATTTTGCAAACCATGAAATATCGGTATACAAATTTTGATGTAATGATTTCCACTACATGAGGTCAATTTATCAAGTATATTTTGTGATGTAGGATAATAATCATATTAAACGTCAAAGAAAAGATGTTTATTTATTATCTACTGATTTGCGGATCATTCTTATGAATTAAGTGACGTTAAATTGTCCTTTTAAACTCCGCGTCAAAAACAATATAAAATTGTCTCACTGAAAAACTTCTGCATCAAGGGTTTAGATATCAGAAATTGATAAAAACATCCTCTAAATTTTATTATAGATACATTGACTTATTAAGAAAATTTGGTTTACATGTAGGGCTCTTATATATCAGGGCATTTCACATCCCAACTTTTATGGCAATATCATTAACAAGGCCCATAAATTCAAAAATTGTCCTTCAAAACTTATTAATCCGTTGAACAAACTTATTCATGAAGGATATAAATACAGCATTGTTGTTAAATCGTTACTTCTGGTCTTTGTTGGCAAAAATATTGATCATCTCCTAAATGCTTTACACCATAACTAAATTTAAAAAATTTTTCATATTGGCAGTATTTGGCATTGCACAATATCTTGTTCTTCTTTCATAATTGATGACGTTGTTATACCAAATCTATTTAGAAGTATTTCAATTGAAGTTTCATATGTAAGAAGGCTTGATATCATAGTCAACGGAAATTATGTCCTTAGCTAGCTGTCAGTAACTGCGAGCATTTGTCCGGACAGTACCTGTGTGTATTTTCTTCATGTTTTATGTACTTCATTGTAAAGGTACTCGTCTTGATAAATTGGACTTTTTCTAGTTTGTTTTTTACTGCGAGTCTTTTTGTGCCATTCACCACACATAGGGGGGTTGGTTCAAAGAAAACGAGTTTAACGCCACCGCAATTTTTGCGCCTGTCCCAAGTCAGGAATATGTTGGTGATTGACTTGTCTTTTGGGTTATTGGATGTGGTTTGTTTCCATTGATTTATCCACTTTTTTACGCTTTGGGGGCCATTTAGGGCTTGCTATATGGTGTGAGGTTCCTCACTGTGTTGAAGACCGTACGGTGACCCCTAGATGCTTTGTTTTAGGTCGTTTCAACCTGGATATGGGATGTTGTCTCCTTGACATTTACCCCATTTCCTTTCTTTTTCATATTTGAAGCATATATGTATTTTGTTGTCGCTTTGAATTTACATATTCTCTTTTCTTTCTATATCAATCTTTCAAGATTGTAATCATGGAGTTAGTAGTCTTCTTGAATTGGGTTTTATTCGTATGTCTATTATACTATAGAGAAACGGGACATATAAAGGGAAGGTTTCGGTACTCATAAACCCGTTTAACCCAACCGCTGGCTTTTGCTAGTGCTGGTAGCAAGTCTAGGTAGTGTTCTCATGCGAAGTTGTGCCCTCAGGTGATTTTGTGTTATTTTCTTAAACCTCTTAGATTATTTGCTCTCAATCAATTTTAATGCATGGTTTTTCAAATATTCTTCTTTGATCAGCACTAATGAGACATAAGTTGTCGAAATTGCTATGAGAAATATCCAAATTTACTTTAAATTGTGTATTGTGTTATTTCCCTATTTAATCAAAATGAATACACCAGCAAAGTTACAAAGCAAAGCTCATTGAGTACGCATTTTTCAAATCATGGAATATCGGCATACTGATTTTGACGTAATGGTTGGTAATGTCTGGTGCGATTTATCAAGTATACTTGGTGATGTTGGTGGATTGTGTTATATGATAATCCCATGTGACGAAAACAAAAAAAAATGGAATAAATTTCTCTGGAAAATTGTTATGAATGACAGAAGTTTAATTGCCTTTTCAAAGTCTGTGTCAAATACATCGGAATATAAAAAACCTCAAAGATAGAAGTATCAATTTTGCTATTCCATTCGAAGTTGTGTTTTGAATCAAAATATCTCGATACATCATTTAAAATTGTTGCGTAATGTTCTTGGTGTCCTCATTTATCAGGTTTAATTTTATATATGAATAAAGAATAATGATCAATTCAGAGAAGAAAGTTTTATACTTTATATCTTTTGTAATTAGAAGGAGGAAACAATTAATTGTTAGAAATGCGGTAACGTGTAATAATGCGTATTGTCATGATATATTTCAGGCGCCATTTAGAATTGTTACAGCAATTATTTAATTTTTAACATTTAATTTGATATTTGTTAAAGGTTCTTAAAGTGAAGTCAGTTCTTGTGTATTGAATTATAGTTTTAAATATCGAAGGGTTTTCCATAAATTTGAGACCTGTAATGAGCATTTCTTTTTTTATTTAAAACATATTTATTCTTCCAAATACCTGGGACCATCTCTATACTGCCTTTCTCTGGATTTTGAAGCACTTAAACTCAAATTATTTACCCCCGAAATATATACCTCGAATTAAATACTTTTCTCAAATGATGTTGCATGCATATTCATATAAATAACAAAATATTGAAGTTACTGTAAATTCACTTTCTGCATATGCGCATTTCGACAACTTATGTCTCATCATTGCAGATCCAAACAAAACATTTGGAAGTCCATTAATCGAAAAACGTGTAAAACTGATAGAAAACAAATAGCCAAAATGATCTAAACGTATGCTTAATTTTGACCTGTTATGTTCTTCAAAATTTTAAATGAAATAAAACAGAATTTTAATGTAGTAAAAATGATCCGAATCCTAGTAAGAATGGAATCTTTGCTACCTTTCTGTAATAAAAAGGTTGTCAAACGGCTATGATAGATCCACTGTAGTGGTAGCTGCCAAATAATTTTTGGAAAATATTTACCTGTATAAAGTGACAACAGATCGATTACTGAGGTAATATAATCACTCTACCCAAAGTGAGAATCGACAAATATATTTTCTACCGTTCCAGTCATAATTTTGTACCGTTCGCAGAGAGGCATCTCGATGTTTACATTTGAGAAGGACATTTAGCTTGATTCTCGATATGCCAATAGGAACTATTCATAATTTGTGTTTAATCTTAATGTATTATAATGGTACTGCAAAAATATGTTTTTATATTTTAATGTTGTTTTTGATATCATTGATAAAATGCACAAATCGGTAAAGCTTGTTTATCTGTAGAATAATACGTAAATAATATTCTAACTTGTGCCACAAAACTTTAAAATCTATCAACAAAAACAACAGTATAAGTTTTATTACCTTTAAAGTGTACAATTGATTAAAAAAGGACACACTTGAACGATGGCTGTTACTATTTGTATCCGTTAGTGTTACAATTTTCACCCGGTAGTGCTACAATTTTCTAACGGAACTTAAGGTTGAATGCTGCCATTTTTTACCGATACAATCTATATCTACAATGTATATGAAGCATGATTCAATATACAATTATACGATTATTTTTCTTCATGCATCATTAAAAAACATGCATATACATTTGTCTTCTGTCTTTTTATTTTTTTTTTCTTGTGCAGTTCCCTGGTAGATTGTTGCATGTGATTGTAATTTTCGGCCATTGTAAGTGTTTCGTGTTATCTTCTGTTTATTAATAAATAACATTTTCTGACGTTTGTAACAATTGATTCAATCCTTTGTCACGCCGAATCAGTTTCTTATTTCTTCTAAGGTGGTACGGGGTCATAAAACTGCCGGAGAAAATTTTCTGATATTTTCCTGACTTACGCGTTGTTATTGCAATAAAAATTGGGGATCACCTCCATAAATACGTGAAATTATGCTGTTTTGGTTAAACTGAAAGGGAAATTAGCGAATTTTAACAAAATTTTAATTCATTTTAGTGACATTACACTGGATTTTTCAAAATTTGGTAAATTATTAGCTAATATACTTGCCTTCGATGTGCATAAAAATTGAGGGTCACCGAAGTTATTTTTGATAAATGTCGAAAAACATATCAATTGTTATAATTGTTGCCCAATCCTATTGCTTTTCTATGCAATAAAATATTATTAAGCTAATTGTTTTCCCTTTTATTATTATATAAGTTATCTCCCCTTAACAGAACAAGAGGTTGCTGAAAATGTTCCATATTCTACATGGTAACCCATTAGAGCGACATATCTGATCAGATTCAACTATATAACAAGATATCAAAAATTATTTCACCAACATTTCAATAGTGAATTCAATTTTGTGTCAGATGCGGAAGATTGATGCAAAGTTTTAAACCCATCGTACTACCTTGATTGACTTCATCTAGCAACATCGAAAATCATATAGCGACTGGTAATAATTAATCGTATTTTGTGGGAATAAATATGAGAAAAATAATTAAACATCGTTGAAATTACAAGATTTAGTCATCTGAGGCACCCTCTTGTAAGATTTGAATGGTTTTCCAGCTCGGCAAGCCTCGTCGCACAGACTGATATTGAAATGTTACCTAAGAGTATTTGAGATTTTTCTCGATCTTCCCTTTCACCGGCATTGGATTATTATAATATCGCCTTTTAAAGGTTTGATGCTTTTCTCAGCGCTATTAAACAACTCGCACTTTGACACAAAGAATATCACAAACGTTCTCTGGAAATATGACATGATGATTAGTATGCTATTACTGAACCGGGTTGGTAACTTCGTTCCCACCAATGATACGGAATTTTATAGAACATGTTTTAGAATTTTGCATTATTAGCAGTTTATGAAAAATGGCTGGTTTAAAGGTACATATTTATTTACATATCCTTTCGTAAAATATTTATTCTTTTTTGTACAACAGTTTGAATGATTAAATCAGTCAACAAATTGTACTGGATAAATTACAAGGACATTTTGCCTGTGCTTGCGAGTAGAGTGAGACACCCTCCCTCCAAAAGGTGCAAGAAATCTCGCACCCAAAATCACGAGACATTTCGGTCCCGTCCGATGAACTTTGATAACACCATAGAAATTGAATACAATGAATTATCATGAAAATGCATACGCAAGTTATTACCATGATAATTTGAATACTAATAATTAGTCATTTTTGTTTTGAAATTCAAGTGAATGTTTTGAAATTTTATGAAATAAAAATAAAGCAAATACAAAACTGTAGATATTACTTCATATTTTTCCTAAATAAATAGAAATAAAGTATGTGGATTTATCTATGTTTTACCAATTTCGGGTGAAAAATTTGGTATCAATCAAATATTTGTGGTAAGACGGCAAATTTTTTACCCCGCATGAATGATATCCTAGCTCAACAAAGCATCCAACCTTGTCTTTGCCATTTGTAACACCTACCATTTTAAATATGCTAAATTTATGTAATTCAGTGATTGTACCGTTTAAGACAAAATGCATATTGTTAGGAAAAAGAAGTATTACAGTTATTCTCGTTTTTAAAGCTTGTCATTAACTACAATATATTTCTAGTGTATTTCTGTACATGCTGCTATTACGGGGAAAATAGTATCACTAGGAGTAGAAAATGGTAGCCCGAACGGTGAAAAGATTAGCATGGTATGCAATACGTACGGTGAAAATATAACAACCGTTCTATTAGATTAAATAACATCCCAATAAGTTTGTACCTATCCAAATAACATTAAATACCTACCTATTTTAGTGGTAAACTATCGCCCGAGCTTTTCTATGGTTACATGTTCCTTTTATTTTCATTTTACCGCTTTGTTGGTCAATACAATTCAGACGGCCCTACAGGTATACTGGGTAATAGTACGACGAGCAAAACTGACAAAAATTATACTAAAATCGACCTTTTTTTATTTGACCTAAAATATCTTAGAAATATAAACTAACGGGACAAAATCATGACGGGAACGCTAGAAAATATATTTGTCGATTCGCACTTTGGATACAGTGATGATTATACAACATAAATCCATGTTTGTAAAGTAAACAAATATCTAACCCAACATAAATGTAAAAAAATATTTTCCGTATGCAGAACAAAAAAAAAGAAAAACATTCATTAAACAATTAGTGGCTGTAACCGTAATAAATAAACATGAGTGGAAAATTCCACTTAAATGGCGATATGTCAGCGTTTATTTATTTTTTGACACATATATTTTGTATATGTTTGTCTTGACTTTCTTTAATTCAGTTGAAGTTTTCTGCAGAGAAATTAATTGGCTATAAATATTTCATAAGAAAAGGATGATTTAAATGCCTTCGCTCTGCGCCTTAAGGTAGTATGGGAGTTTAAAACTGCACATAATTTTTGTGCATCTGAGAAAAAAAACATTTTTTCGGGAATGTTTACAAAATGCTTTTTGATGTCTAATAAATGTTAAATGTGATCAAATATGCCACTTTTATTGGGTTACCATATGCATAATATTTAACCTTTTCGGTAAACTCCAGTTTTGTCAAGAGGAGATAATTTGAAAAAGAAATGTAAGAAAAAAATCAGTTTTTCGCCACTTACTAATATACGTAAAAGACACTACATTGACTGCTTAATGAAGGAGATGGACATTGATAATTTATTTGGCAACCCCACCTACAAACTCTCCACCATTCCAAGGGAGGACATACTAAACAATCACAAATACTATTGTCTTTCTTTGGTCTCAGATTGAGTGTCGAGAACAACAACCTGCCTTTTATCTACTGGGTACCTAAATTACATAAATGCCCTTACAAACAGAGATACATTGCTGGGTCTGCTAGATGCACAACAAAACCTCTTTCTAAGTTCCTCACTTCATTACTTACCGCAGCCAAAGATGGTCTCAAGATATATAGTGATAAAGTATGCTTAACAAGTGGAGTGAATCAGATGTGGATTCTCAAAAACTCAAAAGACTTTATTAGAATGTCTATCTTCAACTGAACTCAACAACTGCAACAGTATCAAAACATTTGATTTTTCTACTCTCGATCTATAATACTCTTCCGCACGATCAATACCCTGGGATTTAAAACATCAGTCTTTCTGTACTAAAAAACTTAAAGAAGATATTCATATTTAGTGATAGGTAAAGATTGGGCCTATTTTGATAAACAACGACAGTAGAATACCGAAGGAACAAAGGAGTGAAATTTACAAAAATCGAAGTCCAAAGGCATGGCCAAATCGAGAACACAGAAAACAATGACATTAGACACAAGACAATGACGTTAGACAGATGCAAAGCGAAATAGAAATCACAACATTCAACACAAAGCACTCATAGTGTGAACTCCAGTGAAACTGAGAGTGACATCAGGTGCTCCGGAAGGGTAAGCATGTCCTGCTTTAACAGCACCCGTCACACTGTGAGTGGGTCAATCCAGGAAAATGTCAAAAGTTGGTAGTCAAATCCGGGAAGACGTGAATCTAGCTGAAAATGTCCACTTTCATATGGGATACAGACACGTCATATCTTTCGATGATGTTATGGTGACGGCCATAGAATTTCTGGAGGGATGAAATTGGCATAGATTGAACAAATCCCTGACTAAGCAGCTTTTGGGACAGTGTTTTTGCTCTGTTCAAAAATCACTGTACAAACTACACGCTCGATAGTAACGAATCAACTGTGAAATGCACACTCCTTAGGCTGGAGAGGTAGGTATATTGCTGCTAAGAAAGGGAAAGTTCACAATTGGGAAATTAAATTCATCACGCTTATCATACAGCTTAGAGTTCAAACGTCCATCTTCGTCAATATACAATAACAGATCTAGGTACGAAGCTGAAGTAGGTGTTTCAGTTGTTTCTTTAATTTCAAGCTCATTGGGATAGATCTGATGTAAATACTCCTTAAATTTAGGATTATTAAGAGAAAGTACATCGTCTATGTAGCGGAAGCTGAAATTAAAGGACTGGGCTAAATATTTTTGTTTTCTTTGAATGACCCTTGTAAAAACTTGGCCTCGTACGAGTATTAAAAGGAAAAGGTCAGCTAAAAGCGGCGCACAGTTAGTTCCCATAGGAATCCCTATTGTCTGTTGGTAAACACGACCTCCGAATTTGACAAAAATATTGTCGATCAAAAATTCTAACATTTTAACATTTAACATTCTAACAGAATATGTCTTGTCTTTCCCTATAACTAAATACATTGTAGGTGTATCTGCGTTCTCCATTTTTAGTGCAGAAACATTGATGTATTAAATCTGCAATTACTGTTTTAAGTTTATTACTGTGTGGCAAGGTTGTATAAAGAGTAAAAAAGTCAAAGGTTTGAATACTATGGCAATGGGAAAGACTGGTTGAGGATAGCTGCTCAAGGAGATCTTTTGAATTTTTAAGCATTAAACATCATACTGATTCACACAAAAAGTATACAGAGGTAGATGTCATTGCAATGCTGGAATTCAAGTTTTACAGCAGACAATAGGGATATCTATGGGGACTAATTGTGCGCCACTTTTAGCAGATTTGTTTCTTTATTCGTATGAACCATGTTCGTACAAAGGCTAGTTCAGAAAAAAGCCAAATCCTTTAATTTCAGTTTCCGTTATATAGATGATGTTCTTTCATTGAACAATCCTCAATTTAAGGATGACTTTCATCTTATATACCCAAATGATCTCGAGATTAAAGAGACCACTGATACACCATCATCAGCATCATTAACAATGAAGGGATATGGAGTAAATGCAAATGAGACAATGTACAAATACATGGTTATTATAAGCAATTGAACAAAGCTTTGATTGTTGTTCTTCATCTTGAAGTCACCATGAGGCCTCAACAATGAGCTTTACTCATACTCATAGCAAGTTCAAGACGGCCCCTAGCACCGGTTTGAGCGAAATTCATTACTAATTGTCGAGCAACGCTACATCCATGCTTTTTAACCCAATGATCCATGGATGCATGATCGTCAACAAACATGAACTTAACTGGCAAGGTATTCTTACAATCGCTGTCATCCGCTGCCCGACAAAAAGACGAGAAAAGACGATCACAACATTCAAACAACCACGGGGCACTCATCGAGCCAATTGTAAGAGAACTTGGCATAATAAAATCATGAGATATGGGCACAATAAACAGGTGGTCAGAAAAACAATTTTAGATTACAAAAATTAAAAAAGGCCAAAATATGAACGTGTGATAGCGTATCCATATGAGAAATTCTCTCAAGAACAAGTACAACATTACTGAAATGTATATAGAGCATACATCTCTCTCATACCTGGACTATACCTCTACATTGACAACTCTGCCGTCTGTAAACAAAACTGTACGACAAACGTGATGATTTCGACTTTCCAATAGTGAACTTTCCGTTTTGAGCAGTAATATTCCCACATTTCCGGCATATGACGTGTACATTTCACAACTCATTCGCTATTGCCGTGCCTGTAGTTTGTACAGCGATTTTGTCAACAGAGCGAAATTACTGTCTCAAAACTTATACATTAAGGGTATGTTCAGTCACAGTTGCAATTTTCACTACAGAAGTTTTACGGTCGTCACCACAATTTGACAGACCGTTACAATGTTTCCGTTTCTGAGCAGATATCTTTGGCTAGAGTTTGTTACCGGACTGACTAACACCGACTGTGTCAAAACCGGACTTTTCACTGGCAGTGTGACGGGAGCCAAGCGTGGAGCAGCTCATGCTTACCCTTCCAGAGCACTTGATGATACCTCAGTTTTTATGCGGTTCAAACTGCTAATGATTTAGTTTTGTGGCGTTCTTGTTCATATTTGTCTATTCGTTTTATCTCTGTCAGACTGTCTCACAGTGTTGGCTGTGAATTGCCGTGATTTTGGATTTATGATTTTAGAATTCCCCCTTTTCTCGTTCTTGCCGTGGTATTCGTTTGCCGATGTATTATTCGAAATGAATTGCAGTAACCCCAAAATATTGTTCATTACCTATTAATATGGGACTTTTGAGTCGTGTTCACTCCGGAAATAAATCTAGTATTATGCGAAAAAAAAATCAATACATCAATACCTTGAGAGGGAAGCACTAATTAATGAACACCGTTGAGCTAAGGGTTATTTACATTTAATCAGTTCGTAGCGCTAAAGGTAAATTGTTTTTCGTCAATTAAAATTTAGTTAAATAATTGTCATGTATGACAAATTATTAGTACACTTCAATTTCACAAATAGTTTGTTTGATATGGTGGTACATATTTATTTCAATATATCAGGAATCCAGTATTCCTTCTCACTGGTATTTTAGAAGATCGTTTCCGCCTTCAATTACACGAGAGTTCCTATGTCGAAAGTCCCGTATTATCCGAAATCAAAAATACATTCTATGTAATGTAACTAAAATAAAATCTGTTAAAATCGGTAAATTTTCCCAAACATTTGAACACAAATAGCTAATTTTTTTTTCATTACAGATTTCATACTCATATGGCAGGTGATCCTCAAATGTTATTTTTTTTTTTTTATGGGTCAGGGAATATCAGAAAATTCGATCTTACAGTTTTTAGACGCTCGTACCACCTAACTCAATTAAATACTCTAAAATATAATTTGCCTATTATATAATAAACACCCTCTCCGTATTGATAAGAAATGCCAGTTGTAGCTGATATAGTTTTAAGGATTTAGTAAGGCTAGATTTTGAAATTTGTACCAGTTTTATCTGTTATTTCCGAGTAATATGTATAATACCATAAGATAATTCTAGTAGCTCATTTACAGACAGTAAGCAAAATTATGAGTTTGTAGATTTTTTTGTATGCGAAAGTAACCAATATTTAAGTCTAAATGAGCATTTTCCTATTCATAATTTCGCGTCGAAGCTTTTACGTATAAGCAATGAAGAAAAGCGATGTAATTGCACATGGGACAGAAAATCTACAATTATATGTTAAAACAGAGCAATGGAACAACGCCTTTTTCAATTTGTACAAAAAAATGTAGATTGTTGATCTTCATCTTAGAGTCACCTTGTGTCCGATGTAGTAAGTAAAATATCTTGAAAACAAGATACAAAAAAGAAGAAAAAAAACAATGATGATGTATATCATTTTCGCATATTTTGCATTCGCTCTTTTTTGGTACGGAATATTGTTAACAATACAAGAACACGCATACAGGTACATTTTTGTTCGAATGAACGGCTGCACCGAATAACTCATGTCGCTACAGCATTATATCAGTACAGGAATGTTGGCAGTTATTATAAGCTCACAACAAAAATAAAAGAAAGATTAGAAATGAAACAAGCTTTTTATTTTGTTTCTTAATTCTAGTTTAACTCAATGGCTCGAACAGCGGGCCCGATGAAAGCAGTTCGGGTAAAATGAGTGTTGGAGATATCGAGGTCGAACTGTGTTAAAACTTGAACATAAAGACAGAGGTATGTATTGCAATTCGAGCAATCGAAGTTCCACTTTTAAAATTATTTGTGAGAATTGTATTCTGTTTTCTTTAGACTTTTTGTATGTAGAGCTAGATACGTATACTACTATAAGCTGTACTGACTTAGTGAAACTGAGAGAATCTAAGAAGGAAATATTCTAATTTACATATTTATGAAAGAATATGGGGTAAATGAACATGAGGCAATAACACATATGTTAACTCCAACTGCAATAATTTTATTGAGCTGTATGACCATTTCGGAAATTTATTCCTCATCAGCAGCACTAGAATTCAAACATTGGAAATCCATTACTGCAAAATTGCAAAAAAAAAATGTTTTGAAAAATTGCATAAAACCAAACGAAATACGTTAATATTCTATTAAAGTTTTTTCTACGAATGTGCGTTTTAGCCCTCTATTTCGAGCAAACTTCTACAACAAGCTATCCAAAAAAATCAATAAGAATTGGTGTAAATATTGATTTTTTTCGTGTTGATGTTTCCTTATAACGCTTCGACGTAATGGTTGTTTTACCATTTGGTATATTTTAAGTGCTAGCTGCCGCACTGTGGTCTTGGAGTTAAGAAAAATATAGATAGCTTTTGTTGTAGTTAATTGATCGTAACTTAGAGCTAGAAACTAATCGAATCTGTTTTGTGTGACACACTCGAGTGTGTAATGTGTGTCATGATTAGATCAGTACAGCCCTTTTTCGGAGTTTTATATGAATAATTTAAGAAAGAAGGGGAAACAAAAGTGTGAGAAGTCTACAAAACTATTGCAATTTCGCCCAGTGCAGGTCGCACTCGAAAAACCAACGGGTAAATATATTTAACTGAGAAAAGGTACAATCTGTAACATAATATTTTACGAAAGAATATGGAGTAAATGAACATGAGACCATAACACGTATGTTAACTTTCAATGAGCTGTATGGCCATTTCGGAAATTAATTCCTCATCAGCAGCACTAGAACCCAAACAAAGGAAATCTTTTGAATGCTTGGAACCAACTGTGTATCGTTTGCGAGCAGAAAAAAAACCGATTGCATTTTGCAGATTTTATGCATATTTCTGTACTTTTGGTAAAACAAACGGCTTGCTGCTTATTTTCTATTATTATCTAAATAACGATTTTTTGCGAGCAGATAAGCTATTACAATCTTGTTGATGTGATTCATATTTCTGTACTTATGGTAAAAATGACTTGCTGATTATGCTCTTATTCTTTTCTGATGTAATTAAAAAGTAAGGATTTTACTGTTTTTAATGATTTTGTATAGTTTTATCTTGATGTTCCATCTAGGTATGAAACTTTAAAACTTAATTGACAGGATTTTCCTTATAATATACTATAGATAATCAAAGACAAACATTCCAAATAAATAAAAAAGGTCAAAACCATTTCGTAACGTCGGATATTTCCAAAAATAAATTACTTGCGACTATGACTCTGTAATACCTTATTTTTTCCATTTTTAATGACAATGAATACCACACAAATATGGCTAATAGCTGGGATAAGTAATTAATAGTTATTATCACAATTATTGCATGCAGGTCAGACATACTCATTCCCAAAATGAATTTCAGTACAGCCAGTTAGCTCTAGAGACATGAAATCATATGGATAATAAAAAATACATTTAAGAACAATTAGAACTTTGGAGGGAAATGAAAAACAGAGTGATTATAAAAAAATTATAAAAAAAATTAGCCAAAGAAAAAATAATGAGAACCCCGGAGAGAAATGGAAACACGAAGGGCTAACGAAATATTTGTACATGTACAGGATAATAAAAATATAAACATTTAAGAATACTAGTAGTAATTAGGACTTTGGAGGGACATAGAAACAAAGTGATTATCAAATGATTTAGACAAAGGCAAAATAACGAGAACCCAGGAGAGAAATGGAAACACAAAGACACAAAGAAATATCTGTACATGAACACGAGAACCACTGGCATCAGTTCAATATATTAATGGCACGTCATTTTAATGTCAATGATCCCCTAAGACGTATTAAAAAACAACTGATAAAAACTATTTATGTTATTGGCAAGGTTTTTATCGCATTTTTTGAAACCAATTATTTTAATAATATTTTTAATCCAAATGTTCTGTTTTAATTTATTAATTCACAGATGAATGAAATGTACTTCAAATTCACATATATACTCTGGAAAAAGGGGGATAGTAATTATATTATCAATTACGCTACAAATCTTACTTGTCGGTTTTCCATTTTGGCTTTTTCCAAATCTTCCGTTTAATATAAAAAGTTTATTATTTCTACAAACATTTATCAGTTTTCTACCATAACAATTAACAACATGATCTGCACTATTCCTTACTTTTGGAATACTCAACTTTTCTAAAATATGTGTATAATTGGATTCAGTTTGATAAAAAATATATCTTCAAGTATATCGTCATATTCAGTGTTCTCATAAAAGTCTAATAAATTTGCCGTCCTACTGTTGTAGTCACCGGCTATAATTATATAATTACTATTTGAAATTCTAACTCAATTTCATTAAAACATTCATCAGAAGAATATACAGTATTTACTGGTGGTATATATAACATTTTGAGTCATAGCAAACATTTCTATGTCTATACTAAGCCAATATACAAAAGGACATTCAGAATCAATTGGTTTGATAAATCTTTTCAAACTGTTTTTATATGCAAATGCTATACCCCCAGACCTGTAATTGGATAATTTATTTCTATTCTTATCACAAAAAGTAACACAATGAGGACATCTTTGATGACAATTAGAATATTATATGCTTTATAGTTAGGGAAATTCGCGTTTTATGACAGCACAGTTATAATAAATAAAGTCAGACGTACCAGTCCCAAATGACATTAGCAGCAACGAGTTACAAAACAATCATAGCCCCTAGAGACATGGACACATAATGATAACAAAATATTTAGAGCCAGAAAAAAATTAAAGAGAGAAAACTTAT
>MJUU01065006.1:21146-38860 GCA_002080025.1 Modiolus philippinarum
AAAGATGAACAACATGGTTCAAATAAAAATATTGGAGGGGGGTTAGATGCCCTGGTAGAGTTAGCATCTCCTGCTTCTTATAAGACAATCAAAATCGGAATGCAAAGGGAAAAAGACTATAGACGTAAGTACGGCACATCAACGAAAAATAAGGGACTCACATACAAAAGAACAACACTGACCAATTTAAAAACGGATGAGATAAGGTGCATCGGTATAGTAATTATCTTCAGCTTTTTATATGACACCCACTGTGATGAATATGTCAATTCCGGTAATGAAGTCAAATAATCTAGAAGAGGAAAAACTAACTGAAGGTTTAAAAAAACAGAAGATCTGCTGTCATCTGAAATAGCATATATCCAAGTTGTGGGTAACAATCCTTTGTTTAAGTATCATATCAATCAGCAACAGAGATGTTGCAAGGATGTTACTGGAAAGACAACAGGTACTTGAGTAGAGAATGAGTTAAGGGATGTAAACTCCATAAGCTAATGTTATTTAAATGTTGCTTTAAAGAAAAGAAACGAGTCTCTGCTTTTGCAATAACATATGAATATAAAAAAGGATATAGAAAATATCCACATGAGATTAAGTCTCTACAAATTCATGGTAAATCAAGCAATGGCACAACGCTTTATTATTGTTCTGCATCTTGAAGTCACCATTAGGCTTAAACATTGAGATTTGCTCGCACCTAATAGTAAGAACAAGACGATCCCTACCACCGGATTGAGTGAAATTGCTAGATGTCGAACAACGCTACAAGAAATCTCTTTTTACCCCATTGAAGCGGGATCGTCAACAAATATAAATTAATTTGCAGTTGCTTTCATCTGTTGCCCAAGAAAAAGACTTGCAAAAGAAGAAAATCGCACCACATAAACAATCACTCATCGAGTCAACAGTAAGAAAATATTGCATAGTAAAATGATGATATGTAGGCGCTATAAAGATATGGTCAGAATAAAAATTTAAAAATAAACAATAATAATAATAAAAAATAAAACGTTTATTGTAGTAGCGTTTATATAAGCACAGATTTACTCAGATTGCGCTATATTTTATCATACTAAGAAAGATCATTCAACGGCTTTATATGTATATTTGTTTTAGATGGGAAGGCTAAAATAGTAAATGAAAGCAACACAGAAATGAAAAGAAATCATGAAGCTCAATGTATGTTGTTTTGTAAAACACCACGATTCATTGCCTACCTGCTGACAAACTTCCTGTACACAGCAGCAATATACATACCAAGCAGTCAGCTTCCAGAGACCGCTATATCAGTTGGTGTTACAATCGCTGACATATCATTTGCATTGTCCATGGGCGGCATAAGTAGTGCATTTGGACGAGTTTGTTTTGGAGTGTTGTGTCATTTCATCAATTATCACATTCTAAAAGTTTGGATAATTTTTCTGTTAGCAAATGCGGCTGTGATGTTGACTGTTCCACTTTGTAAAACTATGGACCACTTTTTGACTTTCACAATCTTATACGGCTTTTTCGAAGGTAGGTAATTTTACACGTGATTATAGTTAGTTACTTGTTCCGTTACTGCTCGTAAAATTTTTATAGTTCTTTTTATGCTCTGATTACATTTTATCTTAAGAAAATTTATCAGTTATACGTACACCGATCATGTATTATCAGTTTCATGCCTAGAAATATCGACATATAAAAAGGTTAACTTTCCCGCAAAATTTTGCTGATTTGTGTACCTGTCATCAGCATTTTTCACGAATCATCTAGTGCTTTTTTGAAAATATGTTCTATCAACACTTTAATCCACTAAATACTCCAAAATTGGGAGACATCATGAAACATGTAAAACGTCATCAAGCGGCATTTTCAAACTAAACTGCTGGACGTATCATGATTTTAATTAGTGTCATATTTTTCTGTTTGCAATTAAAAGAAAATAAAAGCAATTGGATGCTCCAATGCAACATGATTTGCTTTTTGAAGAGAGAGAAATATATTAAACTTTCATAAAAATGTAACTGATGTACGAATGTCTGTATTTACGTCTTTAAACCTTAAAAAATCAATTTTTGTGATTCTTCACTCGTGACCCCCACGTACAATCCTCTATAAAGTTGCCCTTAATGGATTTTTATCTGATATTCACTGTTTGATAGATACATGTACAAACAAATTGACTTTTACAATATATTTGATTTTGTGTAAAAAATAAAAATGCACAACCTCAAGTCGCGTGACAATAACCGATTGATTGATTGATCGATATAATATATATATAACTTTTATCAGTATTTCAGCTATCTCATGACGGTCAATTTTAGTGGTTGAGGAAGCTGGAGTGAACCCCCGACCTTGGGAAGGTAACTGGCATACCTTATCACTTACGTTTTTAAATCGAGTGTACCCTTTTTTGTAATGTACAAAGTGAAGTGCGAGCCCAAACTGCAGTGGTGATAGACTACAGTGGTTGTATAGGTAGTAAAACTACCTTAACTGTTCGGCCAACCAGGCCCCGACAATAATCGATAATCGATAACTGATAAACTGAGGTAACTGGTACTCGACCAGTACGGAAAACCTTTAAAAACAGTAATTGCTAAACATTCAAGATGATTTCTTGTTGCACACTAAAAATATATTTGACAGCAAGCTGAGAGGGAAAGAGAAGACAACCACAATCAAACTGACTTCTGATAGGAAATCCAGTAACTACATATTGTTTTTGAATATAGATTGAGTCGAAAGCGTGAAATTCATTTATTTTAATAAGTTTGACTGATCATTCATGGCAATATATGTAAAATGAATTACTAATAAAATCTAATCATAAAAAACGTAGGCAAAAATCAAAGTACGTGTATCATTATTTAAAGTTGCGTTTACTTTGAAAGTACAAATATAAAGAGGATATAAAAATATAATTTGATAGTATTTCAGATAAAATATCAAAGTTAAGACATTCGAAACTTGTATAAAGTACATTGATATGAGAATGATTTAAAAGTCACATTTGTCTTGTTCATTATCTCTGTAATTTTTGAACATGTCTATAGTATTACTGATTTAGCCGATTCTTTTTGGAACCTTGCAATATCTAAATTTTGTAAATTTTGTTGAAAACTAAGGAGTATCTCCCTCATGCAAAGTTCTGTCCTTAGCTAATTTTGGCTTTACATTTAGATCATATTGGTTATTTGTTCTCTATCAGTTTTTAAATATCGTTGGGTTCATCCCCAGAAATTACGGACAACTTTTTCCAGTAAGAGTTGTCTTTCCTAAACTTGATTAATTATCGGCTCAGCTCAGGTAACTGACAGGTAAACTTTTTACCGTGACCAACTATCAAGGAAAAAACTTGTTACAACTAACGACCCTTGGTGTAAAAATATTGTTAGTAAAGAAAGTGAGAATCCATAAATACAATTTTCATATCAGAAGACAACAGAAATAATATGAAATATCGAAATAAATATGTTGCGATCGTTTTGGCGTTTTACTTCTTTTATAAAAAAAAATTTACCGAAATAAATCATTCGATAAATTAAAAAAAAAGGAAGAAAAAAAAAACAAAAAACGGTGAGCTGTCTTTAACGACGAGATTATAGTTTGACAGCTTATTTTTGTAATTGAAAAAATATATATGAGAGTTAAATTGAACTTGGTGGTTGCAATACTGGAATACTAGATTTTAACACAAATTTTATGATTAATACTACAATAGTAGTTCGAATTTTAAATTTTGGATAATTTCTTTACTGAGTCCCTTTTTTGTACATATTTTAGCATTTATATAAACATAGTCCTAACTTTAAGCCCTGTGTCAGTATTAAAGTTTTAGATCGACTATTATACAAAAATCTGACAATACAGGGAATACAGTCCCTTGATCAGTCAACATTCCATTTCGACTGATCGTTGACTGGTGAGTGATCGCTGAATGATCGCTGAATCATGACTTTTGAAGGCTAACGGATATTAAAATTAACTGATGACTAATGAATGATGCGACTCTTGACTCTTGAATTATGACGGATGACGAATAGAAAGAAAACTAATTAATTATGCACGGATGATCGGTGACGGATGACTGATACAGGTAAATTGAAAAATTACCGGCGAAACGAATCTCACGGAGCGTTGATTTATAATTCTTAGTAAGATCAAAAGTCATTATCGATACATGTATCTGATAGTTCGTAGCAATTCATGAAAAACATGAAAAAATGTGATTAAAAATATACTTAAGAATCTTCATTTTAGTTATTACATACAGGGACTATATATATATATAGTCCCTGTTACATTTGAAAAAGAAAGAAAATGGGGTAAATGTCAAGGAGACAACATCCCATATCCAGGTTAAAACGACCCAAAACAAAGCATGTATACAGGTCAGTGCAAAACTTTCCTTTTACACATTATTTTGTTTAAAATTCCATTAATATGAAAAAATGGGATAAAAAATTACTTCTGAATCTTCATTTTAGTCAATACATAGACTCCGGTCAGTGCGAAACTTTCCTTTTACATATTATTTTGCTAAAAATTCCATGAAAATGAAGAAATGTGATAAAAAAATTACTGATAAATTTTCATTTTAGTCATTAAACATATACCGGTCAATGCGAAACTTTCCTTTTACACATCATTTTGTTCAAAATTCCATGAAAATGAAAAAATGGGATAAAAAAATTACTGATGAATCTTCATTTTAGTCATTACATATACACCGGTCAGTGGGAAACTTTCCTCTTACACACTGTTTTGTTCAAAATTCCATAAAAAAGGAAAAATGTGAGAAAAAAATTACTGATAAATCTTCATTTTAGTCATTAAATATATACCAGTCAGTGCAAAACTTTCTTTTTACACATTATTTTGTTCAAAATTCCATGAAAATGAAAAAATGTGATTAAAAAATTACTGATAAATCTTTATTTTAGTCATTAAATATCTACCGGTCAGTGTGAAACTTTCCTTTTAACCATTATTTTGTTCAAAATTCCATGAAAATGAAAAAATGGGATAAAAATTACTGATGAATCTTCATTTTAGTCATTACATAGACACCGGTCAGTACAAACTTTTCCTTTTACACATTATTTTGTTCAAAATTCCATGAAATTAAAAAAATGTGATAAAAAAATTTCTGATAAATCTTCATTTTAGTCATAAAATATATATTGGTCAGTGCGAAACTTTCCTTTTACACATTATTTTGTTCAAAATTCCATGAAAATGAAAAAATGTGATAAAAAAATTACTGATAAATCTTTATTTTAGTCATTAAATATATACCGGTCAGTGTGAAACTTACCTTTTACACATTATTTTGTTCAAAATTCCATGAAAATGAGAAAATGGGATAAAAAAATTACTTACGAATCTTCATTTCACTCATTACATAGACACCGGTTAGTGCGAAACTTTCCTTTAACACCTTATTTTGTTTGAAATTCCATGAAAATGAAAAAATGCGATAAAAAAATTTTGATAAATCTTCATTTTAGTCATTAAATATATACCAGTTAGTGTGAAACTTTCCTTTTACACATTATTTTGTTCAAAATTCCATGAAAATGAAAAAATGGGATAAAAAATTACTGATTAATCTTCATTTTAGTCATTACATAGACACCGGTCAGTGCCAAACTTTCCTTTTACATGTTATTTTGTTCAAAATTCCATGAAAATGAAAAAAATGTGATAAAAAAATTACTGATAAATCTTCATTTTAGTCATTAAATATATACTGGTCAGTGCAAAACTTTCCTTTTACACATTATTTTGTTCAAAATTCCATGAAAATGAAAAAATGTGATAAAAAAGTTACTGATAAATCTTCATTTTAGTAATTAAATATATACCGGTCAGTGCGAAACCTTCCTTTTACACCTTATTTTGTTCAAAATTCCATGAAAATGAAAAAATGGGATAAAAAATTACTGATTAATCTTCATTTTAGTCATTATATAGACACCGGTCAGTGCGAAACTTTCCTTTTACATGTTATTTTATTAAAAATTCCATGAAAATGAAAAAATGTGATAAAAAAATTACTGATAAATCTTCATTTTTAGTCATTCAATATATACTGGTCAGTGCAAAACTTTCCTTTTACACATTATTTTGTTCAAAATTCCATGAAAATGAAAAAAATGGGATAAAAAAAATTACTTAGGAATCTTCATTTCACTCATTACATAGACACCGGTTAGTGCAAAATTTTCCTTTTACACATTATTTTGTTCAAAATTCCATGAAAATGAAAAAATGTGATAAAAAATTCTGATAAATCTTCATTTTAGTCATTAAATATATACCAGATAGTGTGAGACTTTCCTTTTACACATTATTTTGTTCAAAATTCCATGAAAATGAAAAAAGGGATAAAAAATTACTCATTAATCTTTATTTTAGTCATAACATAGACACCGGTCAGTGTGAAACTTTCCTTTTACATGTTATTTTGTTCAAAATTCCATGAAAATGAAAAAATGTGATAAAAAGATTACTGATAAATCTTCATTTTAGTCATTAAATATATACCGGTCAGTGCAAAACTTTCCTTTTACACATTATTTTGTTCAAAATTCCATGAAAATGAAAAAATGTCATAATAAAATTACTGATACAAATTACATCTTCATTTTAGTCATTAAATATTACCAGTCAGTACGAAACTTTCCTTTTACACATTATTTTGTACAAAATTCCATGAAAATGAAAAAATAGGATGAAAAAATACTTATGAATCTTCATTTTAGTCATTACATGGACACCGGTCAGTTCCAAACTTTCCTTTAACACATTATTTTGTTCAAAATTCCATGAAAATGAAAAAATGTGATAAAAAAATTACTGGTAAATCTTCATTTTAGTCATTAACTTTATACCAGTCAGTGCGAAACTTTCCTTTTACACATTATTTTGTTCAAAATTCCATGAAAATGAAAAAATGTGATAAAAGTATTACTGATGAATCTTCATTTTAGTCATTACATGTATACCGGTCAGTGCGAAACTTTCCTTTTACACATTATTTTGTTCAATATTCCATTAAAATGAAAAAATTTGATAAAAAATTATTGATAAATATTCTTTTTAGTCATTAAATATATACCAGTTAGTGCGAAACTTTCCTTTTAACCATTATTTTGTTCAAAATTCCATGAAAATGAAAAAATGTGATAAAAGAATTACTGATAAATATTCATTTAAGTCATTACATGTATACCGGTCAGTGCGAAACTTTCCTTTTACATATTATTTTGCTAAAAATTCCATGAAAATGAAGAAATGTGATAAAAAAAATTACTGATAAATTTTCATTTTAGTCATTAAATATATACTGGTCAGTGCGAAACTTTCCTTTTACACATTATTGTGTGAAAAATTACATAAAATGAAAAAAATGTTATAAAAATTACTAATAGATCTTCCAAATATTCGTTTCATTTCCCTTTTAATTAGTCATTAAATTTATAGATAAGAATTCACAGATTTTTTTTTATTGAAATAGAATTTCAAAGTATAATTAAGAAAAATTGATTAATTTTTATTCGTTGTTCCATATTTTTTTTCTTTTTCTCTCGGCATTCGCACGCCGATGTATTAACACTTCAAAACACTAGCATTCCTATATTTTAATTAAACTGAATTGAAATAAAAAATGACGGGTGACGGATGACTAATGCAATCTGATTGGCTGAATGATGAACAGTGACGGATGACGGATGACGAGTACAAACAACCTGTGGCTTAGGAACGATGACTCCTGACAGATGAATGCTGACTGATGAATGATCTGACGGATGCCTTTTGAATCATGATTGATCGGTGACGGATCGATGACTCGTGACGGATCGCAAAAATGGGAATGTTGACTGGTCCAGGGACTGTATACATAATTAACAATGTACTATTTTCATGGCTTCATATCAATTAATTTTTTTGTTTTTATAGCAAAATAATTAGTTGACAGGGCGTTTCATTTAATATGCTTGGGGGCAAATGTACAAAAGTACATTATTTTATGGTATAATTTGCGGATTCTAATGCTGGAAATTAATCGTTTTATCAATGATTTGTATGGTTCAGTATACAAATCCTTGGTTATATATAGATGAAGACAAGTAAAAAAGCGAATATGTTTTTGTAATATAATTAGAAAATCGTCGACATCGAACATTTAGACTTTAAATATCTTAAATACTGACGACGAAAAACAAGTGTGTATTATGTTTTCTCAACAAAGATACCTTTCAAAATTTTGACACACAAAAATAAAGCAAATAAGACGTCTAATTATGCCAATTAAAGCCTTTTATGATCGTATTTCTATACTATCTTTAATTTACATATTATACATTTGTCTATCAAAATATCAAGATTAAGATTCAGATTAAACTAGAGACATTTAAACAATAATTTGTGTAAATTAATGTCTCTGATTAAGCGTATGCAATATGGTGTTATAAGTTTCTTATTTACTGATATTAAAACAATTGTTTTCATTTGTTCCTTGTTCTCTTTGATAGCACCAGAGACACTTACTACTTTCTACAAAAAACTGCAAATGTGTAATTACCCTTACCATTTCATGACATTCACTGAAAAATCAATCATAATTTACATAATTATCCTGTTAATTGTCAAAACAATACAGCCCGGCCTTACTACCTAAATTTACCTGTGCGGACTTTAGAAAAATGATTCAGATATACGATAAATGAAAAACTTCTACAACTTTTAAATGGAAATGGAAATATGTAAACATTTTTCTAAAAAATCGTAAAACATATTATTGGAAAGAAAAAACGACAAACTATATTAAGATATGAACGTTTGTATTGTCAAAAAATTCGGGAAAATAAAGCAATGCATTAAAAACGGACTAAATGCCCATTTGTGCATTTAACATAAAGAAATGTAAAGAGATGAGGTTACCAAACTTTAACATAAAAGGAAATATCTAAAAATAATCCAAAAGTATTGAAACTTATATCATAAGAGAGATAGATTAATGTAAAATCCAAATCTATGAACGTCCATTACAAATACCACATCTGAAAATAGTAATTTTAGGTCAAACTCAATTTCCCCATTACTTTCTATAGTAAATTAGACACAAGTGACAACCGACAATTTGACACATGCGCATAGTGATTGGCCGGAATTTCTGGCCATGAATGGTCTTCCAAACTTTGAGATTTATCTGCACTGAAGAGACATAAGTTGTCGGAATAGGCATATGCAGAATCTAAATTAATTGTAACTTCGGTATTTAGTTATTTAAACTGAAAGAACCTTTGAATATTGTTGAAGTACTTGTTTTTGTTTTGGTCATATATTCCTTCAGTTTGTGTATATAGATTGTTCTTATTCCGGTTTGTGTTTTTAAATTAGCAGTGAATGGATATGGAGTAAATGTACATGATAAAAAGTCTCTACAGATACATTGTAAAACAAAGCAATGGAATAGCGCTTTTTTTAAGTATGATTCATGATTTTTGATTGCCATAATTTTCGTCAAATTTTATATATGAATATATAGGGTCTGTCAGTCTAGCAATGTGGCACGTAGAATTTGCGTCAAACTGTAATTTGAAAACATTTCCCACCTAAGATTGACGTTTGATGATTGTGACGTTGATAATTGTTGTTTAAAACGTCATTTGTTTTGGTAAAAAAAAATGCAATTCTGGGTACAATTAACGTTCTCGGAAGTTGCGAATTAGTACGTGACTTATTATTATTTAAAGCGCCTAAGAGTATTCGGATGTACAAGGCGCTATATATTTATGTTTTTATTATTCCTTTTAATGATTAAATTCAACCATGCCAGTGAAAACCATAATGATGCATTTCAATATTTTTCACGGATCCAACATACAAGCTACACAGAAAGCATCTCTAGTAAGTTTCATAGCAGGAGGACGTTATCGGTCTATGTACTTTCAGATTTTTAAGTATACATGTCAATGTTTCATCTTTTAGTTGTATGTTACAAAAAACAAACTACCGAACTTATTGTAAATTAAATTTCTGAAAATTGCCATTTCGATAACTTATGTTAAAATGTGAAATATTGTCATGGGTTTCTTGATTACCTGAATACTGATTTTCTGTTGGTTATTTGATTACTGAAAATACTTCCTGCACATCGGCCTTATTCCTTGACCTTCATTTTGAAATTGACCGCAAGAGTTATTCTACAAACTAGGCTGCATGACAAATGCCTTGACTTCATTATTTCAGAAGTCAAATTATGTTTTTCTTTGTTGCAACGTTCCAACACAGCCTACATATGGGGTTGACATTTCCCAAAATATTCGTTATTAAAGTATGGTCTTTGGTCAATATAGTGTTTTCCTTGATAGAGCTCGGTTGCTCACTAATATGTTAAACAAAGGTATGTTAACCATAACTTAAAGTCATCACTGCAAACATTTTACGACAGACATCTCGATCTTGTGGACAGCTACGGGATATTATCCCAAACGACAACTACATGTACAGCTGTCGTCAAAGACATATTTATATCCCCGCATCAGTACTTGAGTTATAAAGCATGTCATTTTGAAATATGGGCCTTCAGCCATATGGTAATTGTTAAGTGTATGTAACAGAAATAAAGCCTGTAGGGAATGAATTTGCAGGTCTTATTCCCATCAGGGCATGTCTACTACTTCGTATAAAGGGAAATAAATTAAATAACATATAATAAGGTAAATAAAAGGACGATTAAATCAAGCTCTGGACACAAAATGAATAAGGATTTACTATCATAAGGTCAAAGGTCAATGTCAAGGATACAGTAACCTAGATTTGCTACACCACCCATCTACATTCCATGATGCATCTACATACCAAGTTGATAATTCTAGATGCATTGATGCATAAATTCTGCTCTGAACACGATGGACACATTTTTTTCCTATCATTAAAGTCAAGGTCACAATGGCCTAAATTTGATATGCATCGCCTTCCTTTGATGCATCTACATACTAAGTTTGATAACACTGTGTGCTACGATATAAAAGTTCTGCTCCTGACATGAAATGCACATTGTTTTGCTATCAAAAATGTCAACGGTCAAATTTGGTACGCGACACTCGCCTTTTGGTGCATTTACATACCAAGTGAAGTAATCCTAGGTGCAACGGTACAAAAAATTCTGCTCCAATCACAAATAGCACAATGTTTTATTATCATAAAGGTCAAAGATCAAAGTCAAGGTCACAGTGACCCGAAATTGGTACGCAACACATTACCTTCCCATGATGCATCTAGATACCAAGTTTGATGATCCTAGGTGCTACGGCACAAAAAATATGTTCCGGATACGGTATGCACATGGTTTTACTATTAAAAAGGTCAAAGGTCAAAGTCAAGAATACAGTGACCTGAATATGGCACGCGACACATTGCCGTCCCATTTTGCATATACATGCAAAGTTTGCTAACCCTAAGTGAGACGGTCCTAAAGTTATGCTCCGGACACGGAATGCACATTATTTAACTATTATATAGACCAAGAGTCAAAGACAATGTCACAGTGACCGCAAGTTGGTTAGCAACACATTGCCTTGATATGATGTATCTACATACCAAGTTTGATAATAATTGGTGCTACAGTACAAAAGTTCTGATCCGGACACGAAATTCACATGGTTTTTCTATCATAAAAGTCAAAGATCAAGGTCAAGGTACGTCACAGTAACCTAGATTTATTACGCGACACATCGTTTTCCCATGATGCATCTAACTACGAAGCTTGATAATCAACGGTGCTATGATATAGAAGATCTGCCCCCGACAAAAAGTGCACATTGTTTTACTATCATAAAGGTCAAATGTCAAAGACAAAGTCACAGTGACATAAAGTTGGTACGCAACACACTGACTACCGATGATGTATCTACATACCAAGTTTATTACTCCTAGGTGCTGCAGTACAAAATCTCTGATCCGGGCATTAAATGCACATGGTTTTACTAAGGTCAAAGTCAACGCCCATTTTATATATCTTACGTACTTTTCATTTGAGAAAAAAATTAATTCAACAAAAAGTTGCCCATATAATTTCAATTTTGTGTCTTCATTCCTCCAGTACATATGTACATGTTGTAAATGGATTAAGACCTGTTATCGGTTTGGGATAACCAACTAAAAAGATTGATTATTCTTCCAAATTGTAACTCTTTTAAACAAAAACTTAATTATTTTACCAATATTTTACATTTATCGGTAATTTGTATGAGATTCCTTTGATCTCTTGAGGCAAACACTTTCAGTATTTGCTACAGCCCAAATACGAAAAAATATTGGAAAAATGTAACTTAAGCCACGCGTACCTTGTCAATCAGCGCATCCATGTAAACATGTAAACAAGGAAAAATGCATCTAAAAAACCATAAACAATCTTACGATTTCTTTTGCTAATCAATAGTCAATGTCATGATTTTCAAAATTTGTTTTTTTTTCAAATGATTTTTTAATTACCGATAAAAAGAATAATAGACGTTTTCTTTCGGATATTTCAAATATTGTCTCCAATAAAAGACTCGTCCACAAAATGGGCTTGTCCATTATCATGATTATGTCAACAAATATTTTTTGTATCCGAAACAAAACTTTCATTTGCACATTTAATTTCAATTTTTTGCATTACTAAAGTGTATGGAATTAAACATTATCGGTATGGGATAACTATGAAAATTGGTTAAACGTCAAAATTGTAACTTAAAATGTTACTTGTTCTATTTACTTGATGTATTTTATTCACTTTTCACGCCATAAAAGACCAAATCAGAAAAAAAAGTTTTACAAATAATTTCTTATCTTAATTACTCAAAATTTAGACACTATCGGTTTCGGAAATCAACTATTACAATGGGTAGCTCTCCTCTTTCATAACACTTTTTATTACAATATTTATGATTTTTCCTATATAATATATGCATTTTGTTTTAATACTATAAAAGAGAAAATCATGGTAATAATTTTCCGAAACAATGTCAATTACAGTATGATTATTTTGACGTAACAATATAAACTTTTTTGGTATATCAATCTCAATCTTATTAAAATCAGATGGCCTCATCCATCTCTTCGCTGCCACAGCGAAGATAAGCGTAGAGTGAGACATCTAATTTTGATGAGATTGGAAACTTCCTGACTTTGAAGACGCGACAAAAATATGAACAAGCTAGTATCATATCATAACATTTATCATTCTATATACTAAAAAAATAAATGTAAAAAATCATGACCCCATGATTACAAATGATAAAAAATGCCTCCCCCCCTGTTACTTCATTCTTTTTTCATGACCCCCTCCTTTTTTTCTCCGCCTCCCCTGAAAATAAATAAAGACCATTCCCTTACTATTAATATTCATTACATGTACTTATTTTACGAAATGATATGGAGTAAATGAACATGAGACCATAACACATATATTAACTCCATCTGCAATAATTTTAATGAGCTGTATGGCCATTTCGGAAATTAATTATACTAATACTTATTATTAAATAAATTTTCAAATCTGTAAACGGATATTAGATAATAACAATGCATCAAGTGTTTACATGGACGATAAAAAGGTTGGGGAAAACCCCAATAGGGATACTATACCCCAATTGAGATATATTATCCCAATTGGGGTATATGGTTATATATTACCAGTTATTTGTTAATTATATTTTAGGGGTTTAATAGCGCATCATCGTACAAAAAATTATAAATCTTTAACGTAAGAGCAGTTGATATACTTCTGTTGTCAAATAAAGGATATTGCAAATTTTCTGTAGATCGATTTATGATTTTACAAGCAAGTGACTCTGAATTAGAGATAAAATAAGATTTGAGGAGCTAACAATCGTTCTATGCTGCTTATCTAATCTAAAAGAAAACGCTTTCTACATTCGAAGAAAGTAAACTGTGATAGATTTAGGATAATATTTTTTGCTTATAAAAGAAATTAAGAAGGGACAAATATTCAAATAAACATGTCATTTGATTTCTTTCGGAGTTCCCTCTCTTTGTCCTGTGTTAAAAATATTTGAATGTTATATGTAACAATGGTGTTTGAAACTTCAATATCTTTGCTTATTTTTTCAAACAAAACATCAGTTCAATTAAATATATTTTCACACATCCCCGTTTCTCTTTCCTTGATATTTTACCCAGTTATAATTGCAATGATCTTGGATTTTGACAGAATCAAATATGTGATTTCACGTCCTTAAAATTCTCCTACTGGTGGAATGCAGCAAGATCAACTAGATGGCGATATGTCATTTGACAGCAATCACGAAGTTTTTCATGTATTATGTTTCCTTAAGCGTCGTTGAATTAAGAAAAAATAATCTGTATAAAACTGACCATATACCCCAATTGGGGTATAACCATATACCTCAATTGGGATATTATATCTCAATTGGAGTATAGTATCACAATTGGAGTTTTCCCTAACCTGATAATATTGTGACGTCGTTTCCTAGAGTAAAATATAACTTGTTAATTTCACTACGTGAAAATTTGAGATGAATTAAATTTTGAAAACTCGATAAATTACCGCTATGTACGATAAGATACCGTATGTTTAAACAAAAGAAGAGCTTTTATGAATCAGGGAAGCTTCTTTTACCGTACAAGTTCACCGGTGAAGGCCTAGACTCTTTGAGCTAGCCGGCGGTTTAGCCATCTTTTTAAATTACGTTTTGTCTTATTCTTTCCTTCTCAAGATTGTTGTTTTGAAATTAGTAGTCTACCTGTATTGGGTTTTATTTGTATGTTTATTATACTTTAGGGAAACGGGACAGAGAAAGGGAAAAGTTTTGGTACCCATAAACCGGTTAAAACCCTACCGCTAGCGGTTGCTGGTGCCGGTACCAGTCCCGAGTTCTTATCGTTGTCTATTGTCATTTTGCTGTTTTTCTTATGCAACAATCTGGAACAATCTGGAAGATTTGTTATCTTTGTAATCTGTAATTCTGGGTGCTTCCTGTTATCTTTCCCACATTAATTTAAAAAAAAACGTTTGCATTCGTGCGGAGAACGTAGCCGGTAACTAAATGCTCTCGTGTGGAGAAAGTGGGAGGCCTGAAATAACAATAGCATCGCAGGGGGTACAGAGGTACAAATAATAATGACTATAATAATGGTGGAAATAGCAGTTGAACAGGTTTATCACATTCCTTAATTAAGGGAAACGTCTGTCTAAAAAAAAAAGGATATTTTATTCCAAATCCATATCTCTTCCTACTGTTATGTCGCAGGAAAGACATTTTCACTGAAACATAGTTAAAGTGTTCGCTTTTTACTGACTCTCTGCAAAAACTGGTTACAGATAAATATTGACAACTAGAAAATGCAACTAAAACAAGACACAACAATAAATGATTTAGACAAAGTTTAATGCTGAATGATTTTTTCTCACAGGTGGTATTAATATTGGATATAATTTGTCACTGAAAAACCTGGTTAAACCAACAGAATATGATTCAGCCTTGAGCATTGGCTTGTTGCCGATTGGAATAGGATCTCTTGTAGGAAGTCCATTGACAGGTTTTTGACATTAGATACGCGATTTAGTCTCGGAATATAGTTAATACTAAATGTTGTATAACTCTTAATTTGTTTTCCGCCTTTTTCCTTGCTATACTACATGTTAAGTATTTTGTATTAGTTTTAAAAAATAACAAAATACACAAGTAACTGTAAATTTGATTTCTGCATATGCGCATTTCGACAACTTATGTCTCTTCAGTGCAGATGAATTCAAAACATTCGGAAATCCATATACTGAAGTATTTGTAAAATCTGATAGAAAACAAATAACCAATAGGATCTAAATAGGAAAGTCAAAATTAGCTAAGGACAGAGCTATGCAAGAGAGTTTTAAACAAAATTTTCTTAAATTTAGATATTAAGATAATATCTCATGTGTACACTTTGTTCAATTACTATTATCTAAATTTATGCAAATTCTAAAACCTTAGGATTAACTCCCTCCATTGTAGTTTTATCCTTAGCTATATTTGATATTACTGATAATTCGGATTTCGTTTGGTTTTATGCATTTTAAACATTTTTTGAAATTATGGATTTCCTTTGTTTGGGTTCTAGTGCTGCTGATGAAGAATTTCCGAAATGGCCATACAGCTCATTGAAATTATTGCAGTTGGAGTTATTATGTGTTATGGTCTCATATACTCCATATCCTTTCGTAAAATATTGAGAGTTTCCAGATAAAATCGGTTTCGGGCCAGAACAGAAGTAATTGCTACTGAGTTGGTGAATACACTCGGGGACTAACAGTCCACCAGCAGAGGCGTCAGTCCAGTTTTAATTCTTTCACAATTGCAAAACATAAGTAGATGGGTCTATAGAATAATATGAAAGGGTTGTATTCATCTTAAAACAGAGGCATATTAGGTGCAATTCATTAGGATGGAAATTAAGATTTCATCAATGAAAAATTGAACAAAGCTGAATAAGGCACACAAACGGTGCAAATTTCACATCATATGATGACAATAATTTAATCAAAATTAGATGTTAATATTTCACAATATTTGTAGTATCATCTGAAAAAAATCTCTATGACTTTCAGTCCAAAAAGGCAATAAAGGAGTTTTTGAGTGTATATACAGAGTACTTACATGTAACTTATTCTTTTAATAAAGAGATCATAATAATGTTTAATTAGAGTCCGAGTGCATTCGCCGAGTAAAAATGTATTTGCATTAGCAAAGAAGTGTTGTTTTGTATACTAATAACAGTATTTAATGATGCCTTTGATTTATTTTTGACATTTATTAAATCAATAATGTTTTTTGGTTAGCTGAAGATTAGTCAATCATAGATTTTACTAATTTTCCGTATAGTTAACCAATTTTCTTATATGTTATCATTTACTAAAAAGTGATATACTCATAGAGATGATTTATCTTGCATATCTATGTTTCTTTTGACAGCATTTATTAAAGAATCAACAGGCAGTTCAGGAACACCCTTCTACATTGGGGCTTCTACTTTAGTGCTAGGTGCTTTACTTATATGTCCATTTTCAAAGCCTAAATTAACGGACATTACAGAGGTGGAAATATATGTTTTGCCAGTTATTACAGACATAGAAATTAAAGTTTTGTCACCAGACAGGATTCCATCAGACGTCAGCGACTTACGTAAGAATGAAATTGATTAACACAAACAGATATATATGATAACATATCTCCAAATATAAAATCAGCAAAATGTGTATCTGTAATTTCTGTTTCTTATGAAATTGACAAATAAAAATCGCCGACAAAAATAATTTACAGATATGCCATTTTTGACATTTTTTTAAAGGATGGTCAGTTGTGAATATCAAGGCTTTGAAAAAATATATTTATTTTTATAAGAACATTGTAATATACTGTTTTGAGCAAAAAATATTGATAGGTCATTGTGAATGTTATTTTAGATGAAAGTGCCTGACACGAAGCGAGGGGAAGCTAACTTCTGTGGATATTTCTTAGCCAATTTACTGTTGAAATGAAGTAATGGAATGTGAATTATTTCAACAAATGTTTTTAATAAGTCTCTCAATGATGGATGCATTTATATTTTGTAAAACTTGTAAAAGTAATATGCAATTATTTTTAATGCACAATGCTGAATAAGAGAAGCAAATGCAAAAAGTCACAAACAATTTCACAAACCTAAGA
>MJUU01065006.1:57123-68089 GCA_002080025.1 Modiolus philippinarum
TTGTCATTCTCAGTTGAATAAATAACGGACTAAACGGATATTACTGATTATTCGGATTTCGTTTGGTTTTATGCATTTTAAACATTTTTTGAATTATGAATTTCCTTAGTTTGGGTTCTAGTGCTGCTGATGAGGAATACATTTCCGAAATGGCCATACAGTTCATTAAAATTATTGCAGTTGGAGTTGACATATGTGTTATGGTCTCATTTTTATTTACTCCATATCCTTTCGTAAAATATTTAATACAGGAGTTTGTCTTTTATTGCAGTGTGGAGTTGGTAAAACAATTCCCCGTGGTAGAGATGTATGCTCTTTATTTTTCTAAGATATGGTGTACTTGTGCATGAGATAATTTCTCATGTGTACACTTTGTCCAATTACTATTATCTAAATTTATGTAAATTCTAAAACCGAAGGATTAACTCCCCCATCGTAGTTTTGTCCTTAGCTATATTTGATATTACTTATTATTCGGATTTCGTTTGGTTTTATGCATTTTAAACATTTTTTGAATTATGAATTTCCTTTGTTTGGGTTCTAGTGCTGCTGATTAGGAATTTTCCGAAATGGCCATACAGCTCATTAAAATTATTGCAGTTGGATTTGACATATGTGTTATGGTCTCATGTTCATTTACTCCATATCCTTTCGTAAAATATTAAACACAAAAATATCGGACATTAATCACAAATGTCGGACAAAAAGCAAATCGGACAAAAAGCGTCGGACTAAACACAAAAGTTTCGGACATTACGCAAAATTGTCGGACAAAAAGCAAATTTCAGACAATAAGCACTGTATAAGTTGTCTTTGTACATTATAATGAAGACAATGTAAATAAAAAAAATACCGTTAATGTCAATTCATTTTCTGCATATGCGCATTTCGACAACTTATGTCTCATCAGTGCAGATAAAACCAAAACATTTGGAAGTCCATTGTAAAATGAATAGTTTGTAGTTTCAATAGCGCCACATTGGCAAAGTGGGCGTCTACGATTTTGAGTAACGACGTTGATTTAAGGACCTAAATGCATTCGAATTGAACACAGTCTTTTCCGAAGAAATGGTACGGGGCTTTTTAAGAACGATTCGGATTCAAATTAGATTTAAAAGAATAAACTAGTGTGGAAAATTTTGTACGACCTGGTAGAAGATACAAAGAACGAGTATTTGCCGCCGAAAATAATTTATATATAAGGCTGCTTATGTCCTTACGGTGAAATAACTGAAGAATTTCTTGTGTTACTACTATGTGTACGTTCATGTCAAGAGAATCGAGAACCAAATCTGATAAATATGCTTGTAAAATGTTATTTTTTAATTTGTAAAAATAAACCAATCTATCTACCAATAGCTATACGACTCTTTTAGTTTTTCCCAATATCAACTATTTAATGATGCAAGACGTATCCCCGAAGTTAGGATTCTAGCAGCTTGATTTGTTCTTTTTCATTTTTTTTCCAGTCAAAAAAGTTACATTTGTGTCCCAGATAACCTCAGATTACTATAGTTTAGACCTTGTATAAGTTAAATATATTATATCTATTGATAATACAAGATCTTTAGACTGTTCTATATACCTGCGAATTATTATTTGGAGGAACATAAAAGGTTCCGGAAAGATACTCTTTAGCTTTTAACCGAAGCTTAACCCAAACACACTCGACTTTACCAACATGTAAATGAAGGAATGCCATGACACGAGAATTTAGCTATAAAGAGATCAAGTTAAGGTTCTCTACTCTGATTATTATGGTGGACAAAAGAGATTGCATATATTACTGTACTGTTAAAGCTATCACTTGAACTTCAACTAATGAAAGGAGTCTTCGGATTCTGGACCCGGATTTGGTTGTTTACCGCATATAAGTAGCAATATACATTACATATAAGATAAAATACATATTAAATCGGGGGTAACACGATCTTGGTTTTTGAATGTAAGGATAATAACGACATGGAAATGGAGAATGATTATCCAAGCATTATATTGTAACATCATATTTGCATATTAATTTATGGCTACATTAAAATGGAGAATATCGAATACAATAATGTAGAATATGTCTTATGTGACCAGTGTTTAAATGTTTTAATCACTTAATTGCTTTTCTTGGTCAGAATTTACAAAAATCTTGGGAATCACCATCTGACAAGAATACTTTGGGAGCACATTTTGTATTACATATTAACAGAGAACATCCACAGCTTTTCATGTATTTTTTGCTACTAAATACTTTAGAAATTATATTTTAAACGTTCGAACAACAGGTTAAAAGCAATATCTATCCGAGAGCTCTTTATATTATATCTATTCAAGTATTGTTAGCTTAAAATGTCTCGGATAAATGATCACTCGCCAACACTTTCAAGCATTATTAAAAAAATATTTGCTATACAGTTCGGTATTAAAACTATGTGTCCTGGTGGTAGCAAGCATGGATATGTGATTTATGAAAGGTAACTACCCAAGAGGCCAGATTGGATTTTAGTTCAGAGTAGACCTTGACATTATTGGTAATTATAGTCATATTTCTTTTGCTGGTCAACGGATGAGATTGGGCAAAAACAGTCGAAATATACGGGATAATACACAAAACATCTTACAATATTAACTACATGTATATACGAATCTTCAATATATTACCTAAACAAATTGCATTAAAACATCAAATTTAGTTATGATGAAAAATATGGTAAATGAAGAACATATCTCTATAGGTGACGCAAACAAAAAGCTTAATGCAAAACTGGTATATAGAAATGTTGCTTTGAAACCATTAAAATATTTATTTGGTGCCAAAGCATTCTAGACAAAAAAGTTACATTACAGACGTATTGTTTTTTTTACTTGATACTTTTACTCTCTATATAAATCTGCAAAATTATGTCTCCATTTTTTTCAGTTGCAATCAGGTCATGTGCTGCGGGATCATTCACATACGGCATGGCTATTTCTTTTGACAGGGTGAAAGAGCACATCTGTGTAGATGATTTATCATCACTTACTTCCAATGGTTCTTTTGTTTGTGAGAAACCAGGTTTATACATGATTTCTGTAACTGTCGTCGCCAGTGGAGTTGACGCCCAATATAGCGTTATAAGAAATAAACAATATATAGGCTGGAATTACATGTCGAACGATTATAAACGCGACACCGGAACAACTATTACTTTTGACTATTTGACTGTGGATGACATCTTGTGGGTTTAGGCTACTTCTACAATGTCCTTGTTCAGTGATTGGTCGTGCATAACTATAATTAAACTTAATTAGTATTCTAATGGAATTCATCTTCATGCTTTTCCCAATAGGTGTCGCTGCTGCACTATCAAGTAGTTCGCGGGAAAGCTTATGTTTCACAAATGTTCAAATTAGTCCTGGTGCGTGAATTTTCGACGACACAGGACAAACACTGATTTAGTACAGTAGTGACACCAGACTGGATAAAATATTGAAGGTGCATTCCAGTTTCTTATTTTGAAGTCAAGGAAAAAATTCTTGAATAATCAATCACGACACTTTAAAGGTGTACACTGATCAATGGCTAAATGAACTGGATTTCAGATGAATGCGATTTTTTTTGTAAGAAAATTGAAAAGCAGTAATTTAATCGAAAAAGGGATAAGTCACCGATGTTGCTTTGAAGATACAAGTGTTTCAAAAAAAAAAGAAAAAAAGAAAAAAAAATGATGATGTCTACGTTGTGGCGCCTGAGTCCAAGCCACAGCAACATATAGTGTCGTCGGCATCACAAAGAAAAATCCTTTTACGTTTTTCTCAGGAACCATGTATACAATCTTTCTGCGATTTCACATGGAGTATCTTTATTGAGACCTTACCTGTGCAACCGAGTGTTGCATCTCTTGCATGCCCACTTCTTGTTTGATGGAACTAAGGATATATTTGCGCCTTGTAAATTTCTCTTACATTTTTATGAGAAACCGCATATCCCAGCATTCTGCATTTCAACATGACGTATTATTTTCAAGACCTTTACGGTGTAGCAAAATTTAGGATCTCTTTCATTGTCACTTTATGTTTGACAGACCTAAGAAAATTTTTTGCCGATTAGCGTCAGAAATTGTTTTTTGGAAACCACATATCCCAGCCTTCTTAAATTAAGCAAGGAATATAAGTATGGGAACCTATAAAATGTAGGAGAGTTTGGGATCCATCACATGCCAACCTCCTCTTTGACAAAGCTTAAAATATTTCAGCGTCTTAAAAATTTCTTTCACGTTTTCTCATGAACCACATATATTTGAAGAACAACAATAAAAGCGTTGTTCCTTTGCTTGTTTTTTACAATGTATTTGTAGAGACTTTGTCTCACGTGCATTTACTCCATATCCTTTTATTCACCATTGCCTTCTGTAATTTGGCATGTAGTATCAGTATGGAAATCTATACTTCGTTTTTGACGGAACTTTTAATATTTTTTGCGTTCTTATGCAGGCGACACGTATCTTCCCCGGAAGACTTACTACTACAGGTAGGTTTTCTTTTGTCTTTTTATTGTTTCCCTGCGTGATTCCCTAGTATATTGTGGCATGTGATTATAATTTTTCTGCAATTGTAAGATTTCTTTCTTCATATTATTTATATTTACATATTTTAAAAAATGAGAACAGTACTGTGCAACAGAACCCTTACAGAAAAAGCGACCACTCACCTGTTCGTCATGGGTCAGTAAGTGATCAGTCAGCGCTGAGTCAAATAACGTGACGAGTACTTAGCCGTCCAATCCGTCAACTGAAGCAAAATGTGACGAGTGACAGGAAGCTTATTCGTCCGTTTACATTCATCTTTCACGCGATATTAAAGGTTATAAGTTAAGCGAACTTTAAGATTCACGTCACTTGTACATATAATTGAACGACAAACGTACAGTGTACGTTAAATTTTTACCGTGTGCGTTCCGTTTTGTCGTTATTGTGCTATTCTCAAATCGTTTATCACGGGTGCAATTCCCTGGGGAGGGCAAAACTAAGTATATTCATTCTCAATCTTACAAAGTGCAAACGCTCGTCTATTGTGTTTACCGTGTACAAAAAATCGTTTAATAATGAATAAACTACAGTTAAAATACTCAATGTTCAAAAATTCCGTTTTCATTATTTTTAATTCTATTCTACTGTTAAAATCTCTACATTTTATTCAGTCTGTTAGCGATAAATGGTATCTTTGTAAAGTTAGAATTTTAATCTGTGGTTTAGACTCAGTCTTAGAAATGACAAAAAACTATTCACTTTTTTTTAAATCACTTCGTCATATCCTTTGGAGGAGTGTTTTACAAATAAATGGATTTTAGCACATAAATGAATTTCGAAAAGTAAGAGTTCCTTGCGGAGATTAAACTTAGTCATTTCAAATGATCAAGTAATTCCTTTTACTTTGTTACATTCAATACCTTCATTTTGAAGGACTTTTATATATGCAGCGATACACAATTATGATTTGTGGAAATGAAGGGAAAAATATTGTCTAATTTTCATACCCAAGGAGGCATCAGTGATAAAGAAATGAAAAATCAAGAGAATATCTTCTCCAGCAGATGTGTAATTTATCAAAGAAACCAGCACATAGATTTATTAACTCATTACTGATCCTTGAGTTCAGGAATATATCCTATTAAAAAAATGACTAATGTAACACAGTATAATTTATAGGTAACAAGCCTAGTAAAGTGAAAGATTAATATATATTTTTCATTACTGTAAACCTGGAAATTTTCGCGGCAGTTTTATTTTCGCGATTTTCGCGTTTGGAATGGAAGCGCGAAAATAAAACGACGCGAATATACTTATCTATTATTGAAGTCAATGGTCAACAATTTGGCAGCGCGAATTCAAAACTGCGCGAATAAATTCCTATCAATCCACCGCGAAATAAAGACGGCGCGAAAATTTCTCGGTTTACAGTATTTAGTTTTATTTTCAAGTGTATGGAAAGATTTTGTGTACAAACCCATTCCCAATATGCTATTTCTAAATAATATTCTTACAAGAAAATAGTCAGGACTTTGAAGTAAACCAGTTGGCTGACAATATGTATGGTTTTATCGTGAATTTTACGGATTTAATCCAATGATTATTTAAACCTTCTTGTATGTGAATGGTTCAGTTATATAATTATACAATGAATATTAATCAAAATTGCACCTAAATACTTTTTTATTTATTGAAAAAGAATGTTTGTACACTCATCTTTGAGTTTATTTGTAGTCGTGAACTTCCACTATATAAAGTGTTCTAATAAACGAAAATTAGAAATTTAATGTTATTCTAATCGATATCAAGCAATGGGGAATTGAATATAACATTATTATTTTTCATATTTGTGTCATTTGAGTGTTGAATTACCCCGAAATCATTCACCCCGTATCCATGGGTATAGTGAAACATGGATTAGGCAGAGTTCGTTATCTTAAAAGTGGAGTTCGCTCAAACTAGTGCTTTGGGCTGTCTTGAACTTTTATCATATTTATGAATGTATGAATATTTGATCATTGTTGAAATCCTCATCGTTACTACAACATGAAGAATAATAGCATTTCAATAACCATACTATATGCTTTGTGGTATTTTTAGATTAAAAGCAAGTTTCCAAAAATTGCGAAAAAAATGATAATCTAATGCTCATTGGTGTTTAGAACTCTTCTCGAAAGCTTTGTTTTACTTGTGTTTTTATTGGTGGTACAGGTACTAAATCAAAAGCTCATTGGTCTTTACATCTCTTCTTGAACGCCTATGTGTCACATATGTTTCATTGGTGATATTGTTACTAAATTAAAAGCTGACTTGTTTATATTATTTCTTGCTCTTAATAAATAGCCAGGATTAGACCTCCATTGAAAATGCTTTAAGCAGGACGACTCTATATTAGCAGTAGCCTTGATGTGTAGTCCGTTTATTAGTTTAGCTTTTGTGTTTTCAAATAGAACGTTCCAAAAAGTTTACCATTACCGATGTAGAGATTATAGGTTTTGATTTAGTTCTGCAACAGCACATTTGTGTTTCATCGAAGCATTTTACTTAAGGTAGTAGACCCGGGTAACCCAAAAATTTTCCACTAAACTTAATTTTCGTCAAATTTACAGCATGAGACAGTTATATACTAATATACTTCAAGAAAATAATTTGAAACCCACTGTAAAATTTTTGATATTTTTATATGTAGTTCACAGGAACACCTCTGTCCTAGGTGTGTTCAATTCTGTTTAAAAATCACAATGAGACATATACTAATAACTAAATACCGAATTTCTGTGAATTTACTTTCTGCATATGCGCATTTCAACAACTTATGTCTCTTCAGTGCAGATAAAATCTAAACGTTTGGAAGACCAGACACTCAAAGATATTTAAAAACTGAAAGAGAACAAATAACCAATATGATCTAAATGTAAAGTCAAGATCAGTTAAGGACAGAGCTTTGCATGAGGAAGATACTCCTTAGTTTTTAACAAAATTTTCAAAAATTTAGTTATTGTAAAAGTTCAAATAATCGGCTTTCGGGTCAGCACCGAAGTACTAACTACTGGGAGGGTGAATACCCTCGGGGACTAACAGTCAACCAGCAGTGGCATCGACCCAGTGGTTACAAATAACTTAATACCGAAATTACTGTGAATTTACTTTCTGCATATGCGCATTTCGACAACTTATGTCTCTTCAGTACCGATAAAATCTAAACGTTTGGAAGACCAGAAACTCAAAAATATTTAAAAACTGAAAGAGAACAATTGATATGAATAAAAATCTGCATAAATTAGACATGAATTGCCAGCAAAATAGTGAAAAGAGTTTTCAGACTCAAAGACAAATAACTCTGAAAAATAAGTGGACCAGAACCAGTCTCAAGCTTGATCTGTAACTCATGAAGGTAGACTCACACCAAATATGAGACCACTACCTGCAATGATTTAGAAAAAAGTGCGGAAAACTGTCATTTTACCAAATTTCTAAGTTCGAGGTCCATAACTCTATCAAAAATCAGTGAACAGGAACGAAACTTGTGATTGATCTGTAACAAACTGAGATAGACTCACACACCAAATATCAATAACTGCAATGATTTAGACAAAAGTGATGAAAACAGATATTTTACTAAATTTTCTAAGTTCAAGAGCCCGTAACTCCGCAAAAAACAAGTGGACCGGACCCATACTTGAACTTGTTCTGTAACTCGTAGAGGTAGACTTACATATAAAATATTAGATCAATATCTGCAATGGTTTAGAAACAAAGTCTGGAAAACTAATATTTTACCAGATTTTCTAAGTTCAAAGGCCCATACAGCGATGGAAACGTTCAACATTCCCAAAATAGCGCTCATCGTGTGAATCATGTGCGTTCATCGTGTAGATCGTTTGCGTTCATTGTGTAAATCGTGTGCGCTCATCGTGTATCGTGTAACGTGTAACGTTCATTGCGTGTATCGTGTAGCGTGCGTTTACTCGTTTCATTTAAATTCCGCATTTTATAGATAGGTTTACCAGTTTCTTGCAAAACACCGTTGTTTATTTATTATTTTTTTTCAACTCGAAGTATACCTTTTTTACAACCGCCGATTTTACAAGAAGAAAATAAAATATTATCAGATTAAGTATCACGTCAGGCGATTTTTTGTCACAAAAACATTTATTGTTTAGGAACGCAAACCTTTATTTAATCAACTCCATTCAATGCTATATTAACCTGTTCAATAAAGTCTAATCAGATTAACTTATTATATCTATGGTTAAATCATAGGAAGTTTAAGTATTGCAGACACCGGTATAATATATAATAGAGAAAAACTGCCCCTTCCTTTATATTTATGGTAAAATTATATGACATTTTAGTATTGCAGACACCGGTATAATATAAAATGGAACCATAATATAAAATGGAGAAAAAGTGCCCTATTTTTTATATTTTATAGTTAAATTCTATCAAGTTATAGTATTGCGAACACCGGTATAATATAAAATAGAGAAAAAATACCCTATCCTTGATATTCATGGTTAAATTCTATCAAGTTTTAGTATTGCGGACAACGGTATAATATAAAATAGAGAAAAAAGTGCTCTATCTTTTATATTTATGGTTAAATTCTATCAAGTTATAGTATTGCAGTCACAGGTATAATATAAAATAGAGAAAAAGTGCCCTATCTTTTATATTTATGGTTAAATTCTATCAAGTTATAGTATTGCGGACACCAGTATAATATAAAATAGAGAAAAGGTGCCCTATCTTTTATATTTATGGTTAAACTCTACAAAGTTTTAGTATTGTGGACACCGGTATAATATAAAATTGAGAAAAGGTGCCCTATCTTTTACATTTATGGTTAAATTCTATCAAGTTATAGTATTGCGGACACCATTATAATATAAAATAGAGAAAAGGTACCCTATCTTTAGTATTTATGGTTAAATTCTATCAAGTTATAGTATTGCGGACACCAGTATGATATAAAATAGAGAAAAGTGCCCTTTCTTTTATATTTATGGTCAAATTCTATCAAGTTATAGTATTCCGGACACCGGTATAATATGAAATAGAGAAAAAGTGCCCTACCTTTTATATTTATGGTTAAATTCTTTCAAGTTTTAGTATTAGGGACACTGGTATAATATGAAATCAAGAAAAAGTACCCTATCTTTTATATTTATGATTAAATTCTTTCAAGTTTAAGTATTAGGGAAACTGGTATAATATAAAATCAAGAAAAAGTAACCTATCTTTTATATTTATGGTTAAATTCTTTCAAGTTTTAGTATTGCGGACACCTGTATAATATGAAATAGAGAAAAAGTGCCCTATCTTTTATATTTATGGTTTAAATTCTATCAAGTTATAGTATTGCGGACACCGGTATAATATAAAATAGAGAAAAAGTGCCCTATCTTTTATATTTATGGTTAAATTCTATCAAGTTATAGTATTGCGGACACCGGTATAATATAAAATAGAGATTGCGGACACCGGTATAATATAAAATAGAGAAAAAGTGCCCTACCTTTTATATTTATGGTTAAATTCTTTCAAGTTTTAGTATTGCGGACACTGGTTTCATATAGAATAGAGAAAGGGTGCCCTATCTTTTATATTTATGGTTAAATTCTATCAAGTTATAGTATTGCCGACACCGGTATAATATCAAACAGAAATAAAGTGCCCTATCTTTCATATTTATGGTTTTAATTCTATCAAGTTTTAGTATAAGGGACACTGGTATAATATGAAATAAAGAAAAAGTACCCTATCTTTTATATTTATGGTTAAATTCTATCAAGTTTTAGTATTGTGGACACCGATTTAATATGAAATAGAGAAAACGTGCCCTTTCTTTTATATTTATGGTTAAATTCAATCAAGTTTTAGTATTGCGGACACCGGTATAATATGCAATTGAGAAAAAGTGCCCTATCTTTTATATTCACGGTTAAATTCTATCAAGTTTTAGTATTGCAGACACGGGTATAATATCAGATAGAGAAAAAGTGCCCTATCTTTTATTTTTATGGTTAAATTCTATCAAGTTATAGTATTGTGGACACTAGTATAATAAAATAGAGAAAAGTGCCCTATCTTTTATATCTGTGGTTAAATTCTATCAAGTTTAAGTATTGCGGACTCCGGTATAATATAAAAGAGAGAAAAAGTGCCCTATCTTTTATATCTATGGTTAAATTCTATCAAGTTATAGTATTGCGGACACCGCTATACTATGAAAAAGAGAAAAAGTGCCATATCGTTTATGTTTATGGTTAAATTCTAATAAGTTTTAGTATTGCAGACACCGGTATAATATAAAATTGAGAATAAGTGACCTATCTTTTATATTTATGGTTAAATTCTATCAAGTTATAGTATTGCGGACACCAGTATAATATAAAATAGAGAAAAGGTACCCTATCTTTTATATTTATGGTTAAATTCTATCAAGTTATAGTATTGCGGACACC
>MJUU01065008.1:0-10137 GCA_002080025.1 Modiolus philippinarum
CATTTTCCGATTTCAATGCCATTTGGTTTCCAAATCGGTCTTGATGTCTTTACTTCAAAACTGATGTTAGAAATTGTTCGGTGACCGCCATTTTTAAAATGGCCGCCAAAAAAAGGCGGGAAAATTCTACATTGTCCGATTTCAATGAAATTTGATTTCCAAGTAGATATTGATGTTGCGACTTCAAAACTGGTGTTGAAAATTGTTCGTTGACTGCCATTTTTAAAATGGCTGCCAAAAAAGGCGGGAAAATTCAACATTGTCCGATTTCAATGACATTTGGTTTCCAAATCGGTTTTGATGTCATAATTTCAAAACTGATGTTAAAAATTGTTCGTTGACCGCCATTTTTAAAATGGCCGCCAAAAAAGGCTGGAAAATTCTACATTGTCCGATTTAAATGAAATTTGATTTCCAAGTAGATATAGATGTTGCGACTTCAAAACTGGTGTTGAAAAATGTTTGTTGACTGCCAATAACAAAATGACATCTCAACTTCAAAACTGGTGTCGAAAGTGGTCCTTAGCAAAAACTTTTTTGTCAAAAAAGCCCAATAAAGAAATATAGTAAAACATGATCAGACTTAAAAAACAGTTAAAGATATATGAGGTGTTTGAGCTACGAAAGTTTGAGAAACTGAAGATCAACTGTATAACTTACAATGTTACCTTGATTGTGGCAACTGAAACCCAGGTGAGCGATACAGGCTCCTGGGAGCCTCTGGTTATTTTACCAGAGTCAACGACGATAGTTAGATCCAGATAAGGGCTATATTTGGAATCATTGTTAGCATTATTAAGTTTCAGTTGTTGTGGGTAAATGATGTCAACATAATCTTGAAACTGGGTATTGTCTGTAGTAAGGATATCGTCAATATACCTGCTGTTATCATTGAAAATATAAATAAGTTGATCGCTGTTTTGTATGGTTCCATTTTGTAGTTTTTTTTTTCATGAAGTCACGTTCATAACAGAAAAGAAAAAGACCTGCGATGAGAGATGCACAATTTGTACCCATGGGAATTCAAATGACCCGTTGATAAACAATGTTACCAAAACGAACAAAAATGTTGTCAAGCAAAAGATTGAGTGCTTTAATCGTATCATGACATGTCCAGAAGTACTGCTTTTCAAATGTGTGTATAACCTTTCTAGTGTCATTAATTAGTGTCATAAAATTGGTACTGTCGACTCTTAAGTTGTAAAGTGAGCCATCAGAAGTCAACTGAAGGATGCCGATTAATGAATATAGTGAGGGGAAAAGTCTTAAATATACTTGGATAATTAATAAGACTAGAACCAACCTGAACATATAGACGTATTTACACTTTGGTCCGCCATTGCTTTTGATTTCATACAGGTTCCCGTAATGTCTGCATCACAGAAGTAATTTATGACGTCATAATTTAAAAGTGATTGTTTCATGACGTCAAAAGGTTATTCGGAGACAAATATGAGGCCATTCGGAGACAAAATGTCAAGTCTGAATTCATGAATTGTTTTCTGTTTGATAGATAACTCTGTTAATGAAAAGCAGATTCTTAAATACCATGATATGATCTATGTTCGAGTACAAGAATGGTCGTGTGGAAGAATAGAATACATTAAAGAGATCAATCAGAATTGATCCTATATACCGATATTTGTTTCGGGCAAGTGCAATTTTCAGTCCTAAATAATCTATACTACGAAGTTAACAACCAAATTAAGATTTCAAAGTAAATACATATAGATGAAAATGGGTATCAAAACATTCAGCTAATTCAATGATTTTTTTCTCTCTTTTTTAATACTTTGAAACTACGGGTGATATACAAATAATATTGCTTGTGTCAAGTACATCATTACTTTTTGTGGAATGGAACTTCTTGTGGCTCTTTAAGTTTGTTTCTTATGTTTAAATTGTACTTATCTATTACTACACAAGAGTTGGGAGTACAAGATGAGGCAGTTTAAGAGCTATCTATTTATGTTGATTTCTTTACTAGTATATTTTACAGTATGTGGTAAAAGTGAGTCATCAACGTCAAAAATCCCTTTGTATTTTATGTATAAACAGGACTTTATCGAAAAATTATCATGCTCTCATTCCTCATCCGATTTTCATAATTTTTAGCTCACCTGGCAAAAGGCCATGTGAGCTTTCGATATTACTTAGCGTTCTTCGTCGTCCGTAAACTTTTTACATTTTGACTATCTCCTCTGAAACCACTGGACAAAATTAAACCAAACTTTACAGGAATGATGTATGGTAGGTCCTTCACAAAGATTGCCGAATTTTTCTGATCTGCCAAAAAACATGGCAGCCGGGGCCGGACATAGTTTAACATGGGACCCCATGGAAAATGCACATTTTGGCTATCTCTTCTTAAACAACTGAACACAAATGAACCAAACTTTACAGGAATGATGTATGGAACGTCCTTTACTTATAATGCCAAAAATTTTCCGATCCGCAAAAAAACATGGCCACCAGCGAAGAACATAGTTTAACATGGGACCCTATGGGAAAAGCATATATTTGCTATCTCCTCTAGAGCTTCTGAAGCAAATTGAACCAAACTCTACAGGAATGATGTATGGAAGGTCCTTTATGTAGATTGCCGAAATTTTTCCGATCCGCTAAAAACATGGCCACCAGTGCAGAACATAGTTTAACATGAGACCCCATGGGAAAAGCATATATTTGCTATCTCTTCTGAAGCTACTGAAGCAAATTCAACCAAACTTTTCAGGAATGATGTATGGAATGTCCTTTACTTAGATTACCGAAATTTTTATGATCCACTAAAAACATGTTCGCCAGCACAGAACATAGTTAAACATGGGACCTTTTGGGAAAAAGCCTATATTTGCCATTTCCTCTGAAGCTACTGAAGCAAATTGAACCAAACTGTCCTTTATGTAGATTGGCGAAATTTTTTCGATCTGCTAAAAACATGGCCACCAGCGCAGAACATAGTTTAACATGGGACCCTATGGGAAAAGCATATATTTGCTATCTACTCTGAAGCTACTGAAGCAAATTGAACCAAACTTTACAGGAATGATGAATGGAAGGTCCTTCACATAGATTGCCGAAAATTTTTCTGATCCCAATAAAAAAGATGGCTGCCATCATGGAACATAGTTTTACATTGGACCCTAAGGGAAAATCACATTTTCATTTTCTGAATCAAACACAACCAATCTTTACAGAAAGGATGTATGGAAGGTACTTTACAAAAATTGCTCATTTCATTTCGATCCAACAAAAACATGGCCTCCAGTGCAGAACATAGTTTAACATTGGAGCCAGGAATGAGATAACCATCCTTATAATCATCATCTCTGAAACTAATCAAGCAAATTTAACTAAATGTATAGAAGGTCCTTTGCAAAAATTATTCATTTCAACAGGATCCGACAAAAAACGCGGATGCTAATGGAAAACATAGGTAATAACCATCCTTTTAATCTTCATCTCTGAAACTAATCAAGCAAATTTTATTGTACTTATCTATTACTACATACGAGTTGGGAGTACAAGGTGAGCCAGCTTAAGAGCTATCTATTTATGTTGGTTTCTTTACTAGTATTTTTGCAGTATGTGGTAAAAGTGAGTCATCAACGTCAGTAATCCCTTTGTATTTTAACATGAGACCCTATTGGAAAAGCATATATTTGCTATCTCCTCTAAAGCTTCTGAAGCAAATTGAACCAAACTTTACCGGAATGATGTATGGAAGGTCCTTTATGTAGATTGCCGAAATTTTTCCGATCCGCTAAAAACATGGCCACCAGTGCAGAACATAGTTTAACATGAGACCCCATGGGAAAAGCATATATTTGCTATCTCTTCTAATGCAACTGAAGCAAATTCAACCAAACTTTACAGGAATGATGTATGGCACGTTCTTTACTTAGATTACCGAAATTTTTATGATCCACTAAAAACATGTTCGGCAGCACAGAACAGAGTTAAACATGGGACCCTTTGGGAAAAGCCTATATTTGCTATTTCCTCTGAAGGTACTGAAGCAAATTGAACCAAACTGTCCTTTATGTAGATTGGCGAAATTTTTCCGATCTGCTAAAAACATGGCCACCAGCGCAGAACATAGTTTAACATGGGATCCTATTGGAAAAGCATATATTTGCTATCTACTCTGAAGCTACTGAAGCAAATTGAACCAAACTTTACAAGAATGATGAATGGAAGGTCCTTCACATAGATTGCCGAAAATTTTCTGATCCCATAAAAAACATGGCTGCCATCATGGAACATAGTTTAACATTGTACCCTAAAGCCTCTCTTACACTACACCGTATATCGCAAACGAACGCCGAACGTACATAAATAAATTATATCCGTTCGTCTCCGTTCATATGCGTTTGTCGTTCGTTCTTTATTCGGCGTATACGGTACAAGTACGGTCACGTCTATTTTGTACGGTGAAAAGTTTTGAACATGTTCAAAACTTGGAACGGACATACACCGCACAAAATGTGCGGTTAATGTACGGTAGGTTTATGTTTTGTTCGGTTCTCATGCGTTATATCTCCGTTATTAATTCGTTACTTGTGCGTCTGGCATCCGTTAATGTACGGTAGATTATATTGGTGAAACGGATTCGTACTGGAGAGATAACGGATAAACCATTACAGCTGAAACCCACCGGACATGTAACGAATGTTTCTCAATGGCAAAAACCAACATGCAATAAACAAAATAAGAATGGTAAAAGTAGACAACAATTTAAAAGATAAATATACAAAGTGAAAATAATCAAAAAGAAGCTAAAAATAACACGAAAAGAACATAATGAAATGCCCAAATTTTGGACCTTATGGCTTAAGCCACTAGGCAACCGTTATTGCTTAAACTATTAGGGAACCGGACGGAAAACCAAAATGATGGTCCTGCTACAACGAGAGAAACTAAAACCATTGACGTGTACAAAAATTTATGTACATGCACTTGTCCCATAGTTGGAGGCTATTATGCCGAACATTTTGGACAAACGTTCTGTTCATGTCTTGTGATCTTTCACTGGTAATTTATAATTTGTTACATTGTACATTTTGTCCTTGTTTACCTTTTACATTTTGGCCTACTTCGCCATTCTTATTTTGCTTAAAAAGAATTTGAAAAGGTTGCTTATTATCTGGTCATCCTCTTTAGGAGGTGCTATGTACTAGTTTTTTTTAAAGTAACTTAACATTTAATTTAGTAATTTCAAGAGTGTTGCAGTGTCTGTTAACTGTATTTATCTGGAATAACCTTATTCTGAGTTATACCCAAACCATTGCAATTACAAAATTGTACATTCTCTCTCCGTTTATATAGGGTATATGTGTTTAGCAACATCCGCTACTCTAGAGCCTGTAGAACTTTAATCCGATCTCGGTCTTGAGTATATTTAATGGCATTTTTGCCTTAGGTGAAGGTTATCTGTATCGGGGCAGTTGTTTTCTTATGTCATTCTCTTGCCTTTCTATTCGCTGGCATTTTCTGAAATGAATTTAATTGGTCCAGCAAGCCATAATAATTGTCTGGTTGAGAGATCAGGAAAAAACAATTTATATCTTTTCTTTCTATATCGATAGTTTTACATAGTATTTATTCATTTTATAAATTCGTTCTACTCGGTGCTGGTTCGGTACGTTTTCGGTAATAATACGTTTTATTCGGTAGATGTCCGGTGTGTTACCTTTATAGATACGTTTTGTTCGGTGCTTGTCCTAATACGTTTTATTCGGTAGATGTCCGGTGTGTTACCTTTATAGATACGTTTTATTCGGTGCTTGTCCTAATTAGATGTCCGGTGTGTTACCGTTATAGATACGTTTTATTCGGTGCTTGTCCTAATACGTTTTATTCGGTAGATGTCCGGTGTGTTACCGTTATAGATACGTTTTATTCGGTGCTTGTCCTAATAAATTTTATTCGGTAGATTTCCGTTGTGTTACCGTTATAGATACGTTTTATTCGGTGCTTGTCCGGAAGGGTTACGTTGTCAATTCTGTACGAGTTCGGTTTATTTGGTGCCAGGTCTGTACATCTACGGTGCATTTACTGTATGCCTCCGGTTAATGTGCGTTTTCATAGTAATTTGTCAACGAAAAAAAAAATTTACCACCGTAAATAATGATTTTCATCCGTTTCTCATACGTTTGTGTTATACGGTGTAGTGTAAGAGAGGCTTAAGGGAAAATCACATTTTCATTTTCTCCTCTGACACCACTGAATCAAATTCAACCAATTTTTACAGTAAAGATGTATGGAAGGTACTTTACAAAAATTGCTCATTTCATTTCGATCCGACAAAAACATGGCCTCCAGTGCAGAACATAATTTAACATTGGAGCCAGGAATGAGATAACCATCCTTATAATCATTATCTCTGAAACTAATCAAGCAAATTTAACTAAATGTATAGAAGGTCCTTTGCAAAACGTATTCATGCCAATAGGATCAGACAAAAAAAACGAAGGTGCTTATGAAGAACATAGCTAAACATTTACGATACAGGCTCAGTCTATGAGACCCTAGTTTCACTGTTAAATGCAGATTTTCTACGCAGTTTCTTGTCATAATTTCGCAAAGTGTTTGAACTTCTGTTAATAAAGTGTCACAAGTTAAATGCAATTCAAAAGTACGACGTTCCAAAATTACTATCATTCTTTGTAAAATATATTGTCAAAGATGTTTAAACTACTGTTGTTTTGTAATGAGTTATATCAAAATTATAAAAAAATTATCAAGTGAATGCTTTTAACAGAAAAAATATATGAAAATTGGCCGAGAAATGACTGCAGGACAATTTTTTGAAAAATAGTTGCGTTTTTACATGACATGCACAGGGAATTATGACGTTGATGACTCACTTTTGACCAAATACTGTAGTTGTTTATTAACAAAAAATGTTAGAAAAGCGATTGACCTTCATTCCTGTTACCTATGTATTTTGCAACATTAATGGGAAATGATTATTTTTTTTTTCAGTGTTTTATTTTTCTCGTCAGATAAAAATGTTTTTGGTCAAAATTACATTTTTTATGAAGTTGCTGCTCTTTTTTTATTTCAAAATATTTATATCTATGGAGAAGTCAGTTAGTTCATGACCCTGCTGGATTTCTCCTTTATTTTGAGAACCATTTTTCATTTTTATTTCGCTTAATATATTGTAAATTTTTGTTGTTGTTCAGGAACAAAAATATAAATGAATTTAATGTGTCTTAATGTATTTTATAATCAATTAAAATGTGTTTTGACTCTCAAGTAGTAGATATTATGCAACTGATTTTCATTCAAATTTCAAGAAATCTTTCTTCATTATGCAACTGTTTTTTTTTTATCTCAATTGACGTGATGACCCCTATTGTTGAGACGTTATTCTTATCAAATATTTCCATCCTCCATATCAATTCTTGAAAATATAGAAACTGACTGGTTTTGCCTATGGAAATGAGGATAAGAACAAAATTACCGAACAGAATTGTCAAGAGCCGAAATCCAAGGGCAGAAAGACAGTAGAAGCAAAAGCACCGGAAAAATTGACAACTGCAATGGTCCTGATTTGGTTCAGGCATTTCAAAAGAAATGATGGGTTTAGCCAGGTTGATGACGCATCCAACCTCTCATTTCATTGCAGTTGTGTCCGGTAGAAACTCAACAGCAATTGCTATAGAAAGATCGCAAACGCGAAAAGAAATTTTTATCACAGAACTAAGCAAAATAAATCGTCATTCAAAGTTCGGAAAGAAACTTAAAATTTATCTACAAGGGAAAACATGAACTAAAGATTTTTTTTTATGATCGTATTTGACCAAATTTTGTGAAGCCTTTATTTAAAATATCGTCACTAGGAGGAGATAACTATGCATTGTAAGACAGTTTGCATAATTGGTGCTAGCTCTCGAGAAACGAAACAATTGTTAAGCATACACCCGGAAGCAGGAGAATTGGGATTTTTACTTTCCGTGTTAGGGAAATTGATAATTTTGAAATTAAAGTCGGACCTTTTGCCGAAATTTCAGGTGCTGAGATGACAATTGTCGTCAAATTTGATATTGAAGTCTTAAAAAAATAGATCTAGTTGATTCTAATTCTGGAGGTTAAATTGATAGGATCCATTCAGCAAAAGGTGCATTTTTAATGGAAAGAACATCATCAAGGTATCTATTGGTAAGATTGAAGGATCAAGAATCTTTTATTTTGTGAGCTTTTACGAGTCCCTGAAGAAAGTCAGTCTAGTAGGAGTATCAGTCTGCGAGTTGAGGAACACAATTCGTGCCTTTTGGTATACCAACTTTCTATTGAGTGACAAATTTTTCCTTTTAAATTTGTTAGTGAAACCTAATACAACAGCTTTTTTTGAATCGACAAAGGCCTTTTAATAATATCCATTAGTTTATTATGAGTAAGCGTGCTATAGAGTGTGGTAAAATCGAACGTTTGAGAAAATGAACGCGATTTAAGATTTCGAATAAATCTTTCGACATATTAAGTATCCACATAACTAAATACCGAAGTTACTGTGAATTTACTTTCTGCATATGCGCATTTCGACAACTGATGTCTTCTTCAGTGCAGATAAAAATTAAACGTTTTGAAGACCATAAACTCAAAGATGTTTAAAACTGGTCTAAATGTAAAGCCAAATTCAGCTTAGGACAGAGCTTTGCATGAGGGAGATACTCCTAAGTTTTCAACAAAATTTACAAAAATTTAGATATGGTAAGGTTCCAAAAATAATCGGCTTTCGGGTCAGCATCGAAGTACTGACTACTGGGCTGGTGAATACCCTCGGGGACTTGCAGTCCACCAGCAGTGGTATCGACCCAGTGGTAACAAATAACTAAATACCGAAGTTACTGTGAATTAATGCGATTAATGCTACTTTGGGCATGGATGGTCTCACAGTATGCTTAGTGCCTGTCTTTGACTGCAGACAAAATCTTAGTTAGCTCCATTGACAATTCGGAAATTGAACAAGATAAGATCCAGCGTTTTATCTTTCCTTGTATGGATGTTTGTTAAATTTACATGTCCAATGCAGGTAGAGCACATCATTTGGCTAAATTGTAAAGTAATCCTTAATTAGGCAACTGAACACAATCTTTCTAATTATTTTCCGTGCAAAAGCCAACTTAGCAATTATAAGTATCGGTTAGATTGGCTTTCACAAGTAAATATGACAGCTTAATGTGATATATACTTTGAGAACTTGGTTATTTTTCCTCTCTGGACTATGTAAAAATTAACGCTGCTGTGATTATTTTTAAAAAATTAAAATCGATAAACCGAGGGAAAATTCTATCTTAAACTTTTACAGAACAGGAGATAATTGCAAAAGATTCCATGATATTTTAAATCTAATTTATGACATGCCATGTGTGCTGTTAACAAAATTTCTCGTTCTTGTCGATTTAATTTTACTTTGATTAAAATAAGATGTTTGCTTCGCTTCCTTTGCTTAGTGACTGAAGCGTTTACTACATCTGATTTTATATCAGATGTTGAATTTTTCTTATTTCCATCTTGAAAAAAAATGTAAAATGGTTTTTAAATATTTTATTAACATGATTAAGCATGCAAGCTATTCTGATAGAACAGACAGCTACGAAGAGCTGAAACTAGTTGTTTGCTTAACCTTGACCTCTTTGTTCCAGAATAATCCATTATGTGATACTATAAGTGAAATTGTAAAAAAAAGGCATTTAAGAAATAACGCTATTATGTAACTAAATAAACAAAGTAACGTTTACAAGGATCCTGATTAGCTTTATACGTAAATTATGAACAAATTTGGCTTGAAGATACTTAAAGAAGACGTAATAGAATATTTAACACGCTACGTTTTAATTGATCTGTTGATACAGGTGTGACACACAAATGTAAAACAATGTTGCGGAACTCTTAAAAAGGTAGACTTTTTTCTTAACTGGCACGTAGATTGGCGTATGCAAATTCGTAAATGTAGACAACATGGCCATATGTTGCGACAGGTCAAGTGTCATCCCCAAAGTTCCTTGATATTCTATAGATGTTAAATATACTAAAGTTTGGTACCAAATGGGGTAATAACAAAATTACCGAACAGAGATGTCAATAGCCGTAGTCAATGAGAACATAAGACAGATCCATGTGGAA
>MJUU01065008.1:27568-38839 GCA_002080025.1 Modiolus philippinarum
AATTAAAACGAAAATTGTTACAAAATAAAAAGCAAAATACACTTAAAATAATACAAAAACGTAAAAGTAAAACATTTACACCATTTTTAACTAAAACTTTTAAGAAATATTACAAAAACTTTAGCTGAAACAAAAATTTGTACAAACACATTAAACACAAACAAAATATATTCACGAAAAACCCAAAATAACAAAACAGATGTGATAAAAATTAAACAAAATGGAAATTAAATAAAAACATTTTATAGAATGTGTACAAAAATGTGTAAAACACACTAAACAAAATACAAAATAGTTCTAAAATTGTTGGCAAACACAAAAATAAACAAAACGCATGTGATAAATTTTGAAAAATTGCAAAACAAAATACAAATTAATATAAAATTGTTAAACTAGTGTGGAAAATTGTGTAAGTTGAATTCAAAATAGGATTAACTTTTGTAAATTGTGTTGAACATTAAAGAAAAGTTATGAAAATCGTTAGAAAATCAATAAATCTAACACATAATAAAATCTTATTAATTCAATTCATAAAATATGCGAAGCCTAAAGTAAATTAATCTTATAATGGTTCGCGTCAGTATGATTCAATAGAATCATCGATAACACTTTTAAATTAACATCATCGATCGATTGCGTCATCTTCTGGAATATTCGATCTATTAAAAGAAACATAACAATAGAGAAATGAACCGACCAATCAAATTGCAGGGAATTCAACCAATCAGACGCCGACTTTGTATTAAATCCAGCCAATCAGAACACAGAAAAATCGACCAATCACAAAGCCCGTAACAAAAATAACCGACCAATGAGAACCATCGTTACAACGCGTCTACCTGTATAAAATCAGACGCATGCAGCAACTTTCTCATTCCACTATAACCACAAAAATCTAGTACTGGTATATATTACTAAATATCACATCCACCAACAGACAATACTAAGACAACTCACATTTTATGCTAAACATTACATTATTACTTCTTAATAAACAATTATCGGGTAATACCCAAATTAGTTACCAGGGCGCAATTGCCTCAAATAGGTAAGTCGCCCACCAATCCATATAACTAACTAACTAACTTTCTCATTCTGCAACTAACAGCCAAATTGTACAGACGTTCCCAGTGAAAATAAATAGAACAAAGGTAAGTGAACTTAAAAGAAATAACAATAAAGCCGAATTTGAAGTTTTAATCTACGTAAACAGATCGATGAATAAGTTATTAAATGAAACCAAAATAAGAAATCAATAACACAATATTAAAGAAGTAATCAATAATAATATAATGAAGTAATATAGAAATGCATATTGATAATTAATCAATAATACATTACTAAATAGCGTATAACCTTTTACAGATGCATACGTGTGGATATTGTCAAGAATCCTTTGTCAGAAGGAGTCAGCTGTTGAAGTATTACCGACTAAATAAACATCACAATACCTTTACGTGCGGAATATGTGAAAAACGTTTTACTAACCGGGACAATTTAAAAAGACACGAGAAGAAACACGACAATCCAATCCTTCATCAGTGTAATGTGTGTGGACTTGTGTACAGAAGAAATGACAGACTTGTACACCATTTGAAACAGAAACACCAGATTGGTGCAGGGATGCCTAGTGAACTTAGCAAAGACATCATTCAACCCGAACAGTATTATACCATCACTAAACAAACCGGGAAAATTATACCAAGATTCAACACCGAATCGACAGAGTACAGCGTCACGTTCAAGGAATTGAACATTCAGAATGTTCCAGATATACTGAAATCATTACAAAAAATATTCAACTCTATTTTGATGAAGCTGACTGAGAACATGCAGATGGAAGACTTGGTACAAGTTACCATGGAGTGCCCAGATTTAGATTTTCCCATCAGACTACTGTTTTTGCAAATGGGTCAGGTGACAGGTGACCTACTATTAGATGAAACTGAACGAGTGTTACAGTCCAACGAACAGTTTGTGTTAGACGAAAGTTTGAGAATCGAGATCACACATGTCCGTCTTCCCGTAGGTGGTACCAGAAAAAGGTGTACATATGTCGACACCGAGAGGTTCCTGAAGGAAAAAAGATGTATTATCCAGATAAAAGACAAAGACGACCTATGCTGTGCCAGAGCCATCGTTACGGCAATAGCCAAAATTACCGGACACGATCAATGGAACTCTATAAAACAGGGAAAATACATCCAGAAAGAATTGGCATTGGAACTACACGATAGAGCAGGACTACCTCTAAAACAGTGCGGCATTGACGAAATCAAACGACTCCAATCCATTCTACTGGAGTATCAAATACATGTCATATCCAAAGAGCATTTCAACGGAATAATATATCATGGACCTAAAGCCGAGAAGAAAATATATTTATACTACCACGACAATCACTACGATGTCATTACTAGTATGGCTGCATTCCTTAGTCGCAACTATTACTGTACCGACTGCCAAAAGGGGTACGATCATAAAGAAGAACACATATGCAACAACGTATGCCACTACTGTAGAAAGGTTCATACCCAGAGCGAAGATGCCTGGACATTATGTACCGACTGTGGGCGCTACTTCAGAGGGTGGACATGCTTCCACCTGCACAAAAAGACAACGACTTCGGGAAACTCGACCTGCATTACGTATTATAAATGCCAGAGTTGTGGACAAACCGTGAATAAACGTATGGGAGAACATACATGTGGAAACACTTACTGCCAGACCTGTAAAGATTTCTGCCCTTCAGGACATCAGTGCTACATGTTACCTGCTAATACCAAGGATGGACAGAAGAAACAGACTTATATTTCGTCGACTTCGAATGCACTCAAGACGCCATGATACAATGCAACCAGGGATACAATCCAGACAACAACGGCAAGTGCGCCAATTATAAATCCATGAAGTGTGGAGCTTACGAGCACCAACCTAATCTGTGTATGGTACACAAAGTCTGTTTAATATGCATGAATAACAGAATCGATGAACACGCGTCTTGTGAAGAGAATGGGAAAAGCGAATTGGTATTTGTCGGACCCAATACCACCGAACAGTTTTGCAAATGGTTATTATCCGGAAACAACAAAGGAGCTACCGTCATCGCACACAACTTCAAAGGCTACGACTCAATACCTGTACTGAGGTATTTATATCAGCAAGGAGTGAAGCCAACGATCATAGCAAACGGAACTAAGAACATGTACATCGAAGTCCCCGGATGTCGGATTCGGATGATAGACTCAATCAATTTTTTACCCGTGGCTTTAGCCGAACTGCCTAAGATGTTTGGATTGACCGAATTGAAGAAAGGATATTTCCCTCATTTATTTAATAGGAGGGAAAACCAATCAGTAGTACTCGACCATTTACCGGACATACACTACTACAACCCCGACGCCATGAAACCTGAGAAGAGAGCTACGTTTTTAGAATGGTACCAGACCAATTACAACCAAACATTCGATTTTCAAAAAGAATTATTGAGTTACTGCCGCTCGGACGTAGACATCTTGAGAAGAGCCTGCTTAACTTTCAGACAGCTGTTCCTGGATATGACAGCCAAAGATGGACAGGGAGGAATCGATCCATTCCAACGATAGCATCCGCTTGCAACTTAGTATTCAGACAGAAATTTCTCCAGCCTGATACCATCGGTATTATTCCAGCTCAAGGATACCTTCCAGAGGAAAATTATTCCAACAAGGCCATGCAATGGATCAAATACCTATCGGCAACAGAAGGAGTCAACATTCAACATGCAAGAAATGGAGGGGAAAAACAAATTGGACCCTATAAAGTTGACGGATACTACGAGAACGAAAACGGGAAATACGTATTGGAGTTTAACGGAAAGTTTTGGCACGGCTGCTTACACTGTTATAGTGCCAGTACAGTCAACCCAGTCAACGGTATGACTATGGGTGATCTTCATCAACGCACTTTGGAGAAAAAACGTTACTTGGAAGAGCAGGGCTACACCTACATTGGCAAATGGGAATGCGAGTTCGACCGAGAAGTTCAAGAAAACGACTTCTTGAAAAAATTTGTGGAACAAAATGTCATAGTTTCTCCTCTAGAACCGAGAGACGCCTTTTTTGTCGTATTGGACATACTAGAACAACACATAGTTTTATCCTAAACAGTGATGATCGACCTGAGTGTATTCCATGCAATTGTCCTTACACAATTCAACATGTTTTAATTGAATGTGTAGATGTTGCCGATATCAGGCGTGATTTTTATTCTGCTGATTGTCTTAAAGATCTATTTACAAACGTCAATGGCGACAAAATCGTTCAATTTTTAAAAGCAATCAATTTATTAAGTAAGATTTAAATGGATCAATTTTAAATTGAGTTTCTAATTTCTTATATTGTTACTGTCAAACCATAATTTCTTCTATTATATTTTTTACATTTTACACATTTGTTTTACTTGTATAAAGTTATATGGTTTTATATTAATATTTTATGTATCTATTAAAATTGTTCAATATACTCAACAGTTCTCGCCACAATATAGCTGAAATATTGCTGAAGTTGGCGTAAAACATCAATCAATCAATCAAAAACCTTTTTTGGTGGACGTACCGAAGCATTTAAACTGTACGAACAGAAACAGGACACATCGTATGCAGACGTCACCTCACTGTATCCGTACATCAACAAGACCGGAAAAATACCTGTGGGACATCCCGAAATCATCACGGAGAACTTCCAGAATATACAGCAATACGAAGGACTCCTCAAATGTAAAGTATTGCCGCCGAGAGGACTCTACATTCCAGTGCTCCCGTCGAAAATCAATAACAAGTTATTATTTAATTTATGTAAAAGCTGTGCCGAGTCCAGTCAACAAATAACGTGCCAACATACCGATGAGGAACGAGCACTGACTGGAACTTGGGTGATAGACGAAGTCAAGGAAGCCATGGAACATGGTTATGTAATTCAACAGATATACGAAGTGTGGCACTTTGACACGGAACAATACGACCCAAAAACCAAGACAGGAGGACTCTTTACCGAGTACGTGAATACCTTCTTGAAAATGAAGCAGGAAGCCAGTGGGTGGCCAGAATGGTGTCATACAGAAGAAGACAAACATAACTACATCAGAGAGTACCATGAAAAGGAAGGCATACTTCTCGATTACAATAATATTAAAAAGAACCCGGGACTACGAGCTTTAGCCAAATTAATGTTGAATAGCTTCTGGGGTAAATTCGGCCAGAGAAGCAACCTACCCCAAATCAAATACGTATGTGATCCTGCAGAATACTTCGACATGTTCACCAGCGATCAGATTCTCCTCATGGGTATCTATTTCGCCAGCGAAGAGATGGTGGAAATGAGATATCAGTATAAAGACGAGTTCGTCGAAGAGTCTGGACGTACTAACGTAGTCATTGCCACTTATACCACCGCCTAGGCAAGACTGAAGTTATACAGTTATCTGGAGAAGTTGGACACCCGCACCCTATACGCCGATACCGATTCCATTGTTTATACATCTCAACCCGGAGAATGGAGACCCGAATTAGGAGACTACTTGGGAGATCTTAAGGATGAAGTACCCCACAACAAGATTACAGAGTTCGTCACTGGAGGACCGAAGAACTATGCCTACAAATTAGCCAACCCCGATAGATTAGGAAATACCACAATATGTAAAGTGCGAGGAATCACTCTCAACTACAAGAACGCCCTCACAATCAACTACGACACAATAAAGGATATGATCACAAACAATAGGGGTTCCGTGAAGACCGTAAAAGACGATTGCAAAATAGCCAGGGATAAGAAAAGATTATTAACGTTACAGCAAGACAAAGACTATAGGATCGTGTTCGATAAACGAGTTGCCATGGACAACTACAGCACTAGACCTTATGGATTTTGAAAGATTAGACTATCCCGTAATGGACAACTGCACGGTCCTTACCATGAGATTAAAGATAGTGTCAGAAGGATAGACTATTCTCAGTGTAGATAACTTTGTATATTCATTGTATATGTAAAATAAAATATAGAACTGATATTAGTTTGTTGTTTATCATTGCAACGAGTGAAAACATGTACTGAAAACAGAAAATGGAAACACATATAGAGGCTTGGGTTTTATCGATATAGGCAATTTAAAGAGGTGAATTCTAAAGAAGTATAAGGTAACGGCTGGCAAGAATAGACTAATAGAGCCAGATGAGGGGTAGAGAACATACAAAACTAAGAAAAATATGAATAAGTACAAAGGAAGAAAAAAATATGTACCACAAACGAAGACTGGGTTAGGAAAAAATAAGAAGTGGGAGATTATTCGGGAAAAACAATAGAAAAAAAATGAAACAGATGTCTAAAAAGTAATGGTACAATACAAAACAAGACAATAAGTACATAAAAACTAAATAAGTTATGGAATGGGTAGGGAAGTATTGAAAACAACGTCTCCCCGCGTCCCACTACTCTCACACAGCTACACTACGTTTGCGGTGCTCTACGTTCGGGACGCTGGAAGACTGGTCTGAAGTATAAAAGTAAGTGAGAACCGAAACATCAAAATACAAGGACACCACATGAGAACAGAACAGACAGGAACAATTAAGACGCACATATAGATGAACAACACGGACCCAATAAAAAATCATGGGTGAGATCAGGTGCACCGGTAGAGTCAGCATCTCCTGCTTCTTATAAGTCACGGTTGATTGCACGGGGGATGGAAAAATGAAATTTAACATAGGCCTTATGGGGCCAAAGAGATGAGATTCACTACTTATATTCGACAAGAGCTCGTCTTCAAACTGCCTGTGACCGCGTTGACTACAGCATGTACTATCTTTATCTACAAGAAATGTTTTTTAAAGAACCTACAAAGCAAACGAACGGCGGCAAAAAGATAACATTATTAAATAATTTGCACAACTAAAGTTTCGTCGTCTACATTGCCGTCTGCTTTTTAAAATGAACTTGAAACGTGACCAATATATTCAAACAAAATGAATTATCGACAAGATTCATAAATCTGTCAAACACTGCTCCCCAGTTCATTCAATCGTTCTCCTTCTCCATACCAGTTACGGATATCTTCACTTTCAGTTACGGACATCAGCAAAAAATTATTTTTGTCAGTTTCCGATGTCACCGCTGTTCTTCGTACGGCTATTTTCTCTGTTAAGCGATTAAGTTATGAAAAAACCTTGAACATTTCAGTTACAAATTTAGCAATGTATCAAATAAGACATTAAACATAGAAGAATCATTCCTTATTATTATAAAATAGACAGTCATAATATTTTGCTGAAACAGTGCCCGCCATCTTGGGATGTTGGTATCTACCGGTATCACATTTACCCAAGTGATTATGCTGCATCATACTGGAAATTGTGAAGACTGTTAGCTTGGTTAAGGTTAGTAGTGTTAGTGATATCTGCCGAGGATGATATGAGATTTTAGGTGCTGCTGGAGCTATTTGTGCTGCTAGGTTTTCGTTCGATTTCAGATTTGTACGTAGTTTTGATTCCAACGATTCAGGATTGAAGATTTCGCAAATAATTCATGGTGATTCCTATATACCCCCAAACTTCGTTTGCGGGGGTATATAGGACTCACCATGTCTGTCCGTCTGTCCCCTTTCATGTCCGGAGCAGAACTTTTGTACCGTAGCACCTCGGATTATCAAACTTGGTGTGTGGATGCATCATGGGAAGACGATGTGTCGCGTACCAAATTTAGGTCACTGTGACCTTGACTTTGACCTTTGACCTTTATGATAGTAAAACCATGTGCATTTCGTGTCCGGAGCAGAACTTTTGTGCCGTAGCACCTAGGATTATCCAACTTGGTGGGCGGATGCATCATGGAGAGGTGATGTGTTGCGTACTAAATTTAGGTCACTGTGACCTTGACTTTGACCTTTGACCTTAATGATAGTTAATCCTTGTTCATTTTGTGTTGAGAGCTTGGTTAAAATCATCTTTGTATCCACCGAATAATATATTATTTAATGTATTACCTTTTAAATGATGGACCAGATATGAACTGATTGGATTAAAACATGTAACTTCAGTCCTGATAGGCTTTATTTCTTGGATTTACTTTCCAATTACCATGTGGCCAAAGGTCAAACTTCAAAATGACATGCCTTGGTACTGGAACACAGTTGCGGGAGTATTAGTCTGGCTTTACCGACAGCTCTAGCTTCTACAATTTTTAGAAAATGGTTGGAGTATATCGGCAAACGAATACCGAAGCAAGAACGAGGAAAGGGGAATTCTAAAAATCATAAATCCAAAATCACGGCGATTCATATGAAACACGAACAGAGGCGAATTGAGGAGTCTTTTACATTACAATCTTTTACATAACAGTTTTGTGAGATGTAAATGTTATACAGTGGTTTTTGTTGAAATTAGAAGGAAATAACCTTTTAAGGGCTGGCCAAGTAGATTCGTGGGTATTTGCGTATGCTTCACGAGTGCGGAACAAAGAGTTGATAGATTGATTTACCCTCAAATGTGTAAATTCATCCTTATCAAGACAGTTGTAAGCTTTAAAAAATCACCAATAATTGTGGTAACTGGTTAAATGTGTTTTCCAGTCATCAACATTAACGGCATATCAATCAACAGCTGATTTCAACACAATTTTGTTGGCAAACAACGGATATTTTAAGAACCGGAAGTTACGTTTTGGGGTTCAAACCTGATCATGTGACACACGATGGAAAGGACGAAATTTCATTGTCAAAATTGATCCTCTATGGATTAGATGTTCCAAAACCAGTTTGTCAACAGAGCGAAATTACTGTCTCAAAAACTTATACATCAAGGGTATGTTCAGTCACTGCAATTGTCACTTCAGAAGTTTTACGGTCGTCACCACGATTTAACAGACCATTACAATGTTTCTGTTTGACAAATGAGAACACATATCTTTGGGTAGATCAAGAGTTTGTTACCGGACTGACTAACACCAACTGTGACAAAATCGGACTTTTTTACCGGCAGTGTGACGGGTGCCACGCGTAGAGCAGTCCGGAGCACCTGATGATACCTCAGTTTTTATAGGAGTTCACACTACTAGTGCTTTAGTTTTGTGGCGTTTTTGTTCATTTTTGTCAGTTTGTTATGGTTTTGTCATACTGTCTCAATTCGTGTTGCTGTGAATTGCCGTGATTTTGGATTTATGATTTTAGAAATTCCCCTTTCCTCGTTCTTGCTTCGGTATTCGTTTGCCGATGTATTAAAAATGTTTATTTAAAACATTTTTTTAGTCTTCTGGTGTTCTTGATTTTGCCTTGTTTCTGGACTTTGATTATGTAATCTTGTGCTTTGTTCCTTCGGTATTCTACTGCCGTTATTTTTTAAATTGGATTTGGCCCAAGGATCACGATTTTGGGGTTCGTTTTGCTCAACCTTGCTTTTTTCATTTTTTTCTTTTTGGCGCGGCCTACTCCTATATAGAGGAATATACCGTTATTTTCCACATTTTTTTGGACCGCTAAGTTGGGTTCAGAAATAACCTGTAGTCAAAGTTATTACTTTGAGAGCATTTATGAGATTAGGTTTACATCTCCCAATTTTACTTGCAAAGTTTTCTTACAATCAACTCGATGAGTGCCAAATAATCGTTATATGTTGTATTGTCTATTCGTCCCTTTGTGGGGCAACGGATGACAGTGTTTGTAAGAGTACTTTGCCCCATATATAATGCTTGTTGACGACCCCGCATCCATGACAAAATGGATGCATGGATGTAGCGTTGTTCAACATTAAGCAAGTGAATTCTGCTCAAAACCGGTACTTGAGTCGTCTTGAACTTACTATGAGGTAGGAGTGTTTGCTTTTTGTTGAAAACCTCAGAGTGCCTTCAAGGTGAAGAATAACACTGAAAGTGTTGTTCAATTTGCTAAATTTTACCATGTATTCATAGGTATTTGCCCCATGTACATTTACTCCATATCCCCTTCTTTCTCTGTGTTAAGTTACCATGCATCAGACTTATATCATTCCTAGAATCATGTCTGCTCCGGCCGTAGAATCATGACCTTTTTGTTAAGTCGATTCTAGTCATGACTGCTACCTAAGTTTGTTCTAGCCATCACCTTTATAAGCTCACCTGGCCTGAAAGGCCATGTGAGCTTTTGCCATCACTATGCGTCCGTCGTCCGTCCGTCTGTCTGTCAACAATTTCAAAAATCTTCTCCTCTGAAACCACTAGGCCAAATGTAACCAAACTTGGCCTGAATCATCACCAGGGTATGGCTTCTCAAAATTGTGTTCGATTAGGCGGTAGGTCAAACAACATGGCCGCCGTTGCTAAAAATAGAACATAGGGGTTAATTGCAGTTTTTGGCCAATAACTCGAAAACCGTTACAGATATCAAAAATCTGACGGGGTAAAAATGATCAGCATGGCAAGATCTACCTGCCCTGCAGTTTTGAAGAAAATCTGAAAACCCATCTCGGAGTTATAGCCCTTTTTACGTTAAATTTTCAAAATTTTTGCATTTTTTATTTTTTATTTCAAAAAGTGTAACAGATAGAGGTTAAGTGTAAATTGCAAAAATGTTCAGCACATCAAGGTCTACCCACCTGTAAATTTTAAAGAAAATCCATAAACCCTTGTAGTAGTTATTGCCCTTTTTTCACCGAATTTTTAAAATTTTCGTATTTTTCATCTTTTATTTCTAAAACTATAGAAGATGAAGGTCAAGTGTAAACTGATGAAATGTTTGCCATGCTGTGGCGACTTCAAAACTGATGTTGAAAATTGTTCATTGACCGCCATTTTCAAAATGGCTGCCCCAAAAAAGGCGGGAAAATTCAACATTGTCCGATTTCAATGAAATTTGGTTTCGAAATAGATATTGATGTTGCGACTTCAAAACCCGTGTCAAAAATTGTTCGTTGACCGCCATTTTCAAAATGACCGCCAAAAACGACGGGAAAATTCAACATTGTCCGATTTCAATGAAATTTGGTTTCCAAATAGCTATTGATGTTGCGACTTCAAAACTGGTGTTGCAAATTGTTCGTTGACAGCCATTTTCAAAATGGCCGCCAAAAAAGGCGGGAAAATTCAACATTGTCCGATTTCAATGAAATTTGGTTTCCAAATACATATTGATGTTGCGACTTCAAAACTGGTGTTGAAAATTGTTCCTTGACCGCCATATTCAAAATGGCCGCCAAAAAAGGCGGGAAAATTCAACATTGTCCGATTTCAATGACATTTTGCTTCCAAATAGGTCTTGATGTCACAACTT